>LPNX010157530.1:480720-574040 GCA_001517045.1 Pseudotsuga menziesii
TGAGGCTTTCCGAAGGGAAATTTGCAACTCAATCCCTATTCCCTTTCACACACTTGTAAATTGTCTTCAAAACACCCCACAAGTTCTTGGTCTTCTAAAGAAAACTATAAATCATTTATTAATTTCATCACAAATCCAAGAATAGTATCAAACAGTCATAGCCCAAATAGTTATCTTCAGTTAGTCCTCCATCAATATCCCATATTAACATACTGACAGGAAAATTTGGTATGTCAAGTTATACATTACATCCATTATGCTCTCAATGTGGCCTAGCAGAGTAAGTGTAAAAATTTCCATGGATTTCATCAATAGTTTTCCTTCCAAGCAATGGAAACATGGTCAGATATTGCAAACTGTCTAAGATGGAAATTTTATTCCCTATGGAGATTTTATTCATTAGGATGCCCCTAAAGCTACAGAGCTATTCTTCCAACATGGCTTACCATTTTGGTCCACGAGGAACTAGGACTAAGTCATCAAAATATGAAAAGGAAATCTACATTTTAAGTGTCTTTTCTGCCACATCTGCTGATTTATTTCATAAAATAGGCAAAAAAAATACCTGAATAACAATATATAAAAAATTAAAAATAAAAGGTTTGTAAATTGACCATGTTCTTCCCAATTAAGTGTTTCAGGCCGAACTCCCCAATTGCCACACTTATATCAAGTTTTAATTTGTAACATGATTGATTGTTAAGTGGCATTCAGATAGGACCTTGTCTTCAAGGCATACTACCTTAATTTACCAGAAGAAATGTGATTCTTTCAAATTTCCACGAGCAAAATTTCTTCATATATGGAGATACAAGGTTAATAAGAATGTTCATCTTATAAAGGAGATCAAACACATATTAAAGGATGAACAAAGCAAAACTCACGTTGGAGATTTCAAAACCAACTTTTTTTTAACTAGCTTCCTCATATTATGATGAGATTAGTGTACCTAGATTTAGCATTACAGTGGAACCACTAGCATCATTTAATTCAGTCGCCTTCAGCTCACAATCCATAAATGGGGTATCGATTATGCCAAATTCACCCATGAATGACACTATGCTCATTCCTCCATTAATATTAGGATTTGTTATACTGCTCAGCACTTACTATATATACTGCTCAGCACTTACTATATATAGCCAAATAATAAATATATTCTATGTTACTACAGAGTTCAGATTTAACTTCTTCCAGTGTAAATTTGCTATGGATATGGAAGGCCTCCAACAATGACATAGGAAAATTGTACAATTTGGATATTTTTATAGATGTGATAACAGGATGGAGATAACGAAGCCTCATATATCTATCAGAGATCATTTTCTAAGCATATGATTTCTCGCACATATTAGACTAACACTTAAAAAAAGATTAAATACAAAACCAGATAATGCCTTCAAGATGAATAATAAGTATATTTTATTTATAGGACAGAAAAATAGTTACACATTTTAACCTTTCCATCTTTTCCACATAAGGATATGATGGATTACCTGGTATCCTTTGAATTTGATTATTTCCTTGATACGATCCACAATATATAAGCCTCCATCCTCATCAAAGTAGCCCATATCTCCAGTATGCAGCCAACCTTCCTCATCAACTGTACTTTTAGTTGCACTGGGATTGTTAAAGTATCCTGCAAGTTACATAATTTAATTCAGATATTTTCAAATTTGATGCTTTCAGAATGTCATAATTTTTCAAACATTACACTGGAGTGTCAAGTCAAGTTGTGCCATGGACACAGTGCACATGGTAGGGGTAACTTTAGAGTCCATTAGTGTGACAAGTTCAGTTGTGCAAATCACTTAGGTGTAAGTGCAACACGAAGTTAAGTGCATCTAATGGCGTGGCATACTATAGTGGGGTGGATAGACTACTCAGCTATGAAATTGCAGAATGGAAGGGATCTCTTGTCCCGCAAACAAGGCAGTCTCATACATCAATATTCTTATATTGGATACAAATTGTACAATTTCGTGACTATTACTGTTCAAGTATCAATTGGATAATAATCGTAGCATTGCCCAGCCAGTCATTCAAACTACAAACAGGTGACGTATTAACATTGATCCAGAGCAGATTAAATAACCATTCAGAATTGTACAACATAATCTAGAGCCATTTCACTATGCTATATGCTATATGAACTGTTGTGAAGCAACCCCAATAGTTTATATCCTATGAACTGAACACTGGAAATATGAATTAAGCTAAATGGGCACTTAATTAGAAAATAGTTGTTGAAGCAATGATGAAGGAACAATGGTATTTTCATCAGGCTTCCCCCTTTAGTTTCTCTGTAATGCCAGCAAGTATTTTCACTGATGAAAAGCTTGCTCCAAATCTAGTTTGCTTGGCTGGCATGAACCATCACCAGCAAAAGTTCAAGAACCATATGGACTGCCGCCTTTTACTTGTTCCATCTCAAACATTCCAGCTCCAAAAGTATATCCTATTGGTACATAGAGCATGCCATGGTGAACCAGCTGTGTTATAGCCGTCAATGTTCATGCTGCTAATGTTGTTAAAATCACATTGGAACCAACAAGTTCAACAAATTCAGAAATTTTGCTATTAATAAATTATTTATGTACAAATATGGCTCTTTAAAATAGAATAAAAAAGTGTGACACCACAAGCACAAGCAATTTAAAGTGGTTTGCTTCCATGTCCAATGTCGCCTATCATTATTGAAGTTTGTTGTTCAGTAAAATGACCAAAAGGGGCATTAAATAAAATCCCCATATACAGTCCACAAGCCAAATATGTGAGCAGTATCATATCATTCGTGTCCCAAACGGTTGCAAATATATTAAGGCATTGAAATATATTTTTTCAAGCAATGCCACTGAGCGTCTGATATCTCGTTTGGGCCAGAGCTTGATATCTCGTTTGTTGATTTCATCAAAAGGCTTTACCATGAAGGAAAGATACAGGAAGCAGCAACTATATTAAGGGAATTGGAATTAAGGAAAGATACAGGAAGCAGCAGCAGCATTCTATAGAGGATGGGAGGTTTGCTTATACTGATTATGCTCTTGTTCTTGTAGCTCGCATTCTTATTATAAGGACATCCACAGGGTCAAAATATCCAAGAAGTTTGTGCAAGTCTTCCATCCCTATTTCATTTGGAAGTTCTTCTCATGGCTTTTCATTCTTCAAATGCATTTGAAAAAATCATGGGTATTGTCTATTCACACTGAACCATGCACAGTTGGCAATTCTGATCACAACTGTATACTCCATGTATTGTGCTAAAGTTCGTGGTGGATGGCTTGGTTTAATCCTTTGCATGAACATGAGGTGCTACGAATAAAAAATAGCTCAGATTATTATGAAACATTGGGTCTCTCTCACTATGAGAACATAGATTTTGCTGTCCTTAAACGAATGTACAAGAAAAAGGTAGTGTTCTGTCTTAATTATTCAAAATGTTAGTCTTAATCACTGCTATTTTTGTTATTATAACATTATTTCTCTTCAAGGCTTTTTCCTCAAAGCTGTTATTCTCAGTTCACAATTTTTAGTTATAATGACTCTATTTGTTGACCCCTAAATTCATTCTTTTTAAATAAACAAATTTTGATAGTGGTATGAAATATTAATGCATGAACTTTGACATAGAAAGCATCTATAAGCTATTTCTCGCTTGAAATTTTCTCTTTCAATCAATGAATGACAGGTGACAGGACTTAATGTAAACTTGTGATTTATGTTAAGTGGATGTATCATTGTCAGCACAGAATACTATTTGTGGTTGGCACTATTCCCTGGATGAAGTGAGGGCACTTATGGATGCACACACAGAAAGAGAGAGAACAGTGTTTGTGACAGTTGGTACTACTTCTTTTGACACCCTTGTCAAGGCAGTTGACACTATCCAGTGTAAAGCAGCACTAGCAAGCAAAGGGTACACCCATCTGCTTATCCAACTAGGACGTGGAACATATTTCCCAACTAAGGTTTAAACCTTCTACCCATGGATCTGCTATTTTCTATCCTTGATATGAATAAGTTTGTGGTTTAAACTTTAGTTTAAGCATGTATTGATTGATTGGTCAACTGTGAACATCTACAGTTCCCACTAAGGGCAGGTTTTACCTATTATGAGTTGTGTTTTGTTGACTTTGAGTTTTGCTTAGTTGGTATTTGAGGATACGTTGAGGACATTGTTGCAGGTAAAACAAGCTCTGTTCGGGCATTGCTGCAGGTAAAACACACTCTGTATATCCCATCGCTTGATTAATAATACTGTCTGCCCATTCCTTACATTTATTCAAGCGATAGACAAGATGCATAACACTTTGCTCTTTCCATCATTTTCAAAACATCCACAAGACATTAACTAAATATCAATTCATTTATTTGTATGAGGATCATTGTAGGTAAAGGAATGCTCATGGCTTGAGGGTGATGGCCGGTTGTGGTGCATATTGGTGTTTTAGGATTGAACAAAATAAAGGGATGGTTGTAGGTGACATTCCTTACAACTCTAAACAGAGGAGACAATGCAAATAGGTGTTGTAGCATGTGGTTTACGTAACACTCAAGCTGATATGGAAACCAGTCAATAGAGCAAAGATAAATTAAGCT
Organism: Pseudotsuga menziesii; assembly: GCA_001517045.1. NCBI lineage: Eukaryota > Viridiplantae > Streptophyta > Pinopsida > Pinales > Pinaceae > Pseudotsuga > Pseudotsuga menziesii. Next base: position 485,323 of record LPNX010157530.1, read on the forward strand.
GTAGCTAAAAACCAACGATTCCAACAAACATATTTTAGTGTTGTTGTAATTGATTTGGTGATTAAAGGTGTGAATACTTCTACGAATTAACAAATGAGTGAAATATAGGTGAAGCAGAGCACACAATAAACAATTCCCACACTCAAACCATGGGCAATTGGGCTGTGGATACCAATAATTTGCTGGTGCTTTGCCATGGAGTCCTGAATTGGGCAGAGACAAGTTGCTTGAAATTGAATACTTCATAAGTTTTAGCAGAATTCTGCGCCATAATGTTCATTTTGGCCATACAGGGGAGCTATCACAGCTGGAAAATATCATTCTAGATATACTCTCTCAGCTTCAAACATTATATGGAGAGTAATGAAAATGAAACACCTAAGAGGGATGACAACGGAGGAATGGTTCAGAGTGGAAAGTTGAAATAGGTTCAGTGAGCCTCTTTAGTATGGAAAGCCCTGGTAAATGCTTTCCCCTATTTCAGAAAATGGGTATCTTGGTTAGTGGATAGTTAGGCTGTTGGTGATGGATCCTGAAAGAGCAAGAGTTAGCACTGCCCCCGATAACTAGGATTACAAGGCAAACTAACTTTGTGCAAATAAAATTCAAACAATGGCATTTGCACATAAACAGAAGCCTCAATACTTCAATAAATAGTAAATTAAGCTCAACAGCTAAAAAATACATTTTAACCATGAATACATTGTCTACAATACTTACAGGTAATGATGAAGATTTCTGTAAATCATCTTTGTCTGTGTTTTTGCTTGATGAAGCTTTAATGACTGATTCAACACCAGGCCTGCTAGGACACCATTTAAACTACATGAAAATGAATCTTTTACATAAATTATATTAAAAAATAATTCTACTTAATGTTAAATGCATTCCAGAAATCAGTTGTCATTAAACTGTTTGTCAAAACCTCTACACCAAGAAAACACTAAAACTCAGCAACCTACACAAAGCATATCAGTAGTTCAGAGGCTTCAGGTGAAAGGGGAGTTATCTAATGCTCTGATCCATGACTTTTCACGACTACCAAATACCCTTTCAATCCATTTTGGGCTTTCTCCTTTTCTTAAAATTGGTGGAAAGCCATTTTCAGTACGGGACCACTTGTTCTTCCCCTCAAACTGCGAGCTAGAAGGTCAGGTCTAAGATTAACCAGTCAATAAGAGACAATGAATTACTAACTGATGCGCGCATCCAGAAACAAATTATTCCACAAGTCTTAGGGCCAACCACTGAAGTATGTCTAGTTTTCCCCGATCAAGCTATTGTTTCGTATACCTCAACGGAAAGAACCTCTGACGTACCCAGAGAAACAGGTCCTCATAGACCCATGAATTAAGGCCTCCCGCAAGATCTGAAGAAATTATACTGTTGGAGAATGCCCTCAAAAATATGAGAGATGCCCCAGAACAAGATAACCTTTCACCTAAAAACCTGTATATCAGAACATATAGCATTGATTCCCCCGCGGGAGGAGATCAAGAAGGATCCCGGCTGCTACCCCACCCTTTAACACAAATGATAAGCTGGAAGAAGCAAACAGGGTAATGAAAGAAATGCTAGTATTGCTCAGCCATATGACAATGGTGTTTTTCTGCTGCGAAGTCTTCACTGATATTGGGGATTTGAGGGCGGAAGCAAAACTCCCACCAATTTTCTTCCCTCCATTTCATTCGCCAACTTACCAATGGAAATGAACCTATTTATTGTACATGAATGGAAACATAGTTATATATGCATAAAATGAGAAATGAGTAATAAATAAATATTAGGGAGGTAGTGTTTGATTATCCCTTGGTGGAGAACTATGGCACTTCATAATGTATGAGAATTAGGTTCTTATTCTTTGGACCTCGAGACACCTACTAATTCATTTGAAAGAATGGGTGCATGAGAAATAGTTCAATATTATTGATTAAAACTTTACAAAACTATTAATCATTTTTATTAATTTATAAAATAAATAAATTATCAATGGTTACTTTTATTTTCATATGTGATGCCTTGCGCTTATAGATATACTGTGCAGGATTATGCTTGTGAGCAAGTTATAGTGATCACGTGTAAGAGCATAGAAATAGATTAAAATATGAACCTTATTCAGTACATGATTATAAAATACAAATCATATGACCTTTATGACTCAAAATTTTGAGATATTTTTACGATATAGCTTTTATGATTTCAAATATTTGAGATGTTTTTATTACATGCATGATCATTGCAGTTATTCACATTCTTAGAACTTCAATGGTATTAGTTTAAGTGAATTTGAATGGAGAACTATATTTAATTTTTATATATTAATATCCAAACAAATATAAAGGGGATAAGGTATAAACATGATTACATGCTATACATTTATATAGAAGTGAACATGATCAATTCAAATTTGACATGACGATAACAAATATCCATTCACAAATATTAAGTCAAGTGAATGACATTCAGATAGACGCCTTTTAATTAAGATTAAAATTGATATGAAGCTTAATATCAATAAAAAATTAGTAGGGAGGCTCCTATTTTTATTTTATTATCCCTTGCATTTATTTTTAATGTTATAAAACTCTTTCAACAAGTAGTTTTCTCTTTCACTAACCACTGTTATTATAAGCAAACCTTTCTTTTTCTTTGGGTGGTGATTCTTTTACTGTGACATCAAGGTGAGATTCAAAATGACCCAACCAATGCTTTACTTGTGAACAAGTGTGAGCTTGTTACTCGACTCTCCTATGGACCTAAGTATGTTTCTAATGAGTAGTGACATGTCTTGACAATATGGTTCTCCTTCATTGCCAATGCATGAAAATGAAGTAGAAGTTATGTGACCACATGGCATGGTATTATTATGAAAATGCATGTAATATTGTAATTTTCTTCTTTAACAAATCCAATAGTATGAAATACACAACAACCTATATAAAAATTCACTAGATTGTGTGCTCATTTGAGGTTGTGGGTACCTCTGATCAGTTCATCTCCATTTCCAAAATAAAAATAAACTTTATACCCACTAGCACATAAACATAAACTTTAAGGAAAACATATTTAAATTGAATACAGAACTAGTAACAACTAGCAGTTGCAATTGATCAATTTATGCGCCGTCGCTTAAGCGACGCTTTCTAGGCTAGCCGTCACTTAAGCGACGCTTATGAGCCTAGCCGTCGCTTAAGTGATGCTTATGACCATAACTTTAAAAAAAATATTTAACTTTGTGATTTTTGGTAGGTTTAAAAGAAAAAATCCACACGCCGTCGGAAGTAACTGTCGGATTTTGCATCGAAATGTAGTAGTGCCTCCAGTAGAAATTAGCGAGGCCCAAAAAGCTGTGAAGCTCTATTAGAGTAGTTGGGGCTGGCTAATCCCGAAGGACTTGGATCTTGGTTGGATCCACATGTACCCCACAGTCATCAATAATGTATCCCGGATACTGAACCTGGGTCATGCCAAAAGTGCACTTGTCCAAATTGGAACACAATTTGTGCTGCCGCAATGTTTGGAGGACCTGTCGGATGTGGTGGAGGTGCTCTTCCCAATTCTGGCTGAAGATCAGGATGTCATCCTTGGGCAGCGGTGCACCTGGGGTCAGATCAATGGGGTGCTTAACCTGACAATGGAGAGGCACCACAGTGGGTGAGGTGAATATGTCCTGGTACTCCTCCATGACCTTGTCCATTTGCTGTTGTCGTGCGGAGGGGCCCTATCTGGAGGTTGTGGCCATGATCTTCTTCTTTCCCTGAGGGCGGATCATCAAGAAAACAAACCTCCCGGTTTTGGAAATGAGCTTACTGCATTGTTTTGTAGTAACCAAAGAGATAGCGGTAGGGGGTGGTACCTCTGGTATCTTGTACAAATTATTTCCCAACATAATAATAATAGCACGAGGCTGGGACTCATACATAGCATGTCGCTTCCATAAGTATGGTTGACCTAATAATACATCACAAACATCAAGAGGAGCAATATCACATAATACCTCATTGGTGAAGGGCTTGATGTTGTAGGGAAGGCAACACTGCTGGCTAACGCGAAGATCTCGTCCTTGGTGAAGCCACTTGATGGTGTATGGTTGTGGGTGTGTTGTGGTCTGTAAACCCAACCACTTCACGACCTTTGCTGAAATCAGGTTCTTTTTTCTTCCACTATCGATGATGAACTGTAGCGGGGAACCCTTTACCCACATCTGGGAGTGGAAAAGACACTCCTCCTCCTCTGAATCTTTTGTTTCTTCCTTTTGGATCTTCATGGTGGCAATGGTGGCATTGGGCTCTGCATCGATAATCTTCTTCCCTCTATCATTCCCCTTCTCGGATTTAGATTCAGTGTCAGAGTATGCATCTAATTTAGAAGCCTTTATCTCAGCCACTATTGACTGCTTAGCGCGACACTCACTTGTGTTCTGAGTGGGGCTCTTATGGAACTCACACCACTTTCCCGCTTCCTTCTTTGGACTTCCAGTGTTGCTCTTTGCTTACGGCTTTGTCAAGTTTTCTTGAGTCGCCATGCCTTGGCTGTGTCCTTGGTTCTACGGTTTGGGGGCACCTTTCCCTTGCTTCTAATTCACAGATCCAAAGTCTCACTTTTTCTGTTTGAATTTTTGCTCAATTTTGGCAGCATACCAATATGCCGTACCAAGCGAGGAGAAGTTGAGGAACTCCATTTCCTCTTAAATGTATCTATACAGACAACTGCGGTACTTCAGCACCAAATGTTTCTCTGAATCTTTGATACCTAACTTGGTGCACAGGGTATGGAACAGATTCATCAGCTCATGCACATCTTGATCTCTTTGTTGTCGCAGCATAGTCCATTGGATGTACTTGTCCTCATAGATCCCCACCGGATAATATTGTCCCTTTATGGCATCTCAAAAATAATTCCAAGTGGGTACGGTTGAGAACAGAGAGGGTTCCTCCTCATGCTTTTTCTCACAGTAGGCTTCCCACTAGTTCTTGACATGGGGGACGGCTTTGAGTAGAGAAAAAGTAATCTTTTCCTAGTCAGAAAAGTCATGAACTAAGAAATATCCTTCTAATAGATTCAACCATTTATCTATGGCATCTGCATCTATTCGACCATCAAATATGGGAATGTCGAAGTTTACTTGTACCTTAAAAGGGGTTGCACCTCCAGAGTGGCTGCTAGATGCAGATGCGCCGCCAGTGGGAAGTCGTTGAAGGATCTGGGCGAAGTTATCCATCATCGGGTTCCTTTGTTTTTCAAGGGCCTCCTCGAGCAACATTTTGATAGGATATTTTGCACCCTTGTCTTTCTTTTTGTCCCCCATGGGTGGCTGTCGGGATTTGCAAGGCTGATCTTGCAAAGGTTCAACCAGATCGATCCCTAACTCTTTATACCCTGCCCTCGTTGGGGACATGCAAAGAAGGGTCGAGAAAGAGCAGATTGCTCTGATACCATTGACCTAGATTTATGCAGGAATGCAATAGAATACACAAATAACCATAGAAACAAGTATGCAGCAGAAATAACACTTCATTTCATTAATCAATAACCAAAACTTGTTTACATACAGAATGGAAATAAACTAGCTAGAGTGCTGGTAGCTTATCTCTGAGATGAGATGTGGCGCCTACATGCCTCTGAACTCTATGTTAAAATGAGGCTCGAAGGGCTATATATTATTGAGAAACAATGGAAACCCTACACATCCAAAAACCTAACCCTAGGAAGTGAAACGCCTTAATGTGGGCCCCGTTGGGTAACTTGGTACATCGATTTCCCGAGGTCGTAACTTTAGCATACTACCTCCGTTTGACTTTTCATGATACATCATTAGAAAGATCTATTTAAGGACTACATCCATAAATAACAAATACGGAGTCTGAAATGGACTCATATTTTCCCGACCATTCGATGCCAAAACAAGTCGTTTAGGGCCTCAAAACAGCTCTGAAAGTTTAGGTCCCGAAAGCTGCCAAAAATAGTAAATTGTGCTACAATTAAGGAAACTGGAAAACTGAAATAAATAGTGGTGGGGTTCCAAGAGGAATAGGTGGGTGGCCACTAATATCCTTCTGGTTCACCGCGTCGATTATTTTTGGCATACCATTTTTTCTGATTGCATAGAGGTAGTCAAACACTATCAACTCTTTGCTCCAAAAGCAAGGACTTCCCCCACTTCGTTAATCCGTTGGTCATAGTCAGTCCCTTCTACAAGTGGGAGATCGAATTCATGACATGTAATCCTACTTTGACCGATGGCCATAACTACATCATCATGGCCATCGATTATTTCACCAAATGCATCGAGGCCATGCCTACATTCAATTGTGAGGTTGACGCCACGGCACGTTTCATTTTCAATCACGTTATCACATGCTTTGGTGTCCCCCAACAAATATTTTTAGACCACTGTATTCACTTTGAAGATGAGGTTTGGACTAAATTTTCAACCATGTTGTAATTTGAACACTAGTACTCCTCCACTTACTACCCTTAGGGAAATGGACAGTTCGAAGTTGTCAATAAGATCATCAAAACCATGCTCTAGCAGATGGTAGGAAACCATAAAACCAACTAGAATCATGTTCTCTTTTCGACTCTTTTGTCCTACTGAACATCAACAAAAACTGTCACCGGCTTTCCCCCTTTCCACTTAGTCCATGGTGTTGAGTTGGTACTTCCCATTGAGTGCCAAATTCCGTCACTTTGCCTTACTGTAGAGATCCTTCCCGATACACTGCCATTAGAAGAACGCCTTATTCTTCTTGAAAAAACCAATGAGGACCGTTGCGCTGCACTCCAAGAAATTTAAACAACTAAAACTCAGTCCAAGTCACATTTTGACTCCCATGTCCACCCTCACGCCTTTAGTGAAGGCGATCTGGTACTCGTTTACGACCAAGCCAATGATAAGTTGGGAAAAGGGAAGTTTGAATCCATGTGGTACGACCGATATGTCATCTATCGCTACCTCAAAAAGGGGGAGTATGTTCTTTCCAACTCCAATGGCCACCTCTTGAATAACCCCTGCAATGGGCTCTACCTCAAGAGGTTCTATGCCTGATGTCTCTCCCATGATTCACTTTTAGTATAATATTTCTTTTTTGTTTTACACCATTCTTGACATGAATCTGACAATTTATTTCCTTGGCTACTCCATATGGATCCTACCTCGCATCGCTATGTTGGATTTGCTGACGGAGAAAGAAGATGTTCTCCTAATATTGCCTCGGCTGTGTTGGTTATTTATTCCCCATCACATGAGTTGATCCTTATCGATGAAATGTGTGTTAGAATTGCTACCAACAACCAGGATGAGTACGATGGTGTCATTGGTCTCATGGCCGCTACCCTCTAGTTGGGCATTCATCACCTTGATGTCTTCTTAGACTCCCAGTTTCTTGTCTCCCAGTTGAGTAACTGCTACCAGGTATGTGATCCTTGTCTCTTTAGAAAGTTCTTATGCACTAAACAGTTGGTTAGAAATTTTGAATCCATCGCATTCATACATGTTCCTAGAAACTTCAATAGTATAGAAGACCAAATGGTTAATAACATTCTATAGTGGCATATTCATCATAGCATATAGGAAATGAGAAACTGCATCATGCATCATCATATAATCATGGATACATATGTCATATACATCATCTAGGAATTTTCATCACAAAAAGACTCATATAAAAACCAAAAAAAGTGCATCCAAGTGCATAAATATATATTTATCATCCAATAGTGTTCAGTACAAAACGAAAAGCACCATAATATTTCTCGGCTGAGCATACATATAAATAAAAATACCTAGTGCACCGCCACACTAGAGGTAGCACCACTAGATGATAATCGGAATCAGAGTCCTCCTCCTGGTACTCCGACTATGTGTCCTCCTCTATGTCATCCTCATCACTGAAGTCCTCTACATCCTCAATCATCATGTCAACTTGCACCACTACCTGAACATACTCAGAAGCGACTACGATCATATTCATGATGAGGATCCACTCTGGCAGAGCATGATAGTAGGCGATGATCAAGTTGTCGTCTAAGTACGGACAGCCATCGTTAGGAACCCCGTCGAGTAATCTCTCTACATGCTAACAAAGAGAGTCCAAGGTCCTCCACTCCCTCCTATGCCCTTGGGAGGGTGGGTCTAACCCCACCACCCTTCCTCTCTGTCATTCATATCCTACTGGTGGGCATGGTTCGACGTCTGCACATACACACAACATTGTCATCAGTCTCTAAACATAAACTGTCTACCAATAATCTAGTCAACTATATATTAATGTAACCACATAAAAAATCATGTATAAATACCATCAGGTCCCCAGGCCTGTCCTAGAGCTCGAGGCATCTACGGATCTCCCCTGTAGTCCATCCCTACATATGGGTAGTCCTCGATTGTCACATACCCAAATTTTGCAAAATAATGTTATTCGTTTTAAATTGATTCCTAAGATATTATGTTAAATTTAATGCTAAGTTGAAACTGATGACTTAGCAGAGTCAAAAGATGTGGAATGTAACTCTGAATATTTTTATTTTAATAAATAAAAATTGGAGACAACAGCTTGGGAGAGCTATTAATAAGAGTGTTACTGGTCAAACTAGTGGAAGGAACTAGGTGGAGAGCAAAAGGACAAGTGGCATCATCCTCAAACACTTCCTATGTTGCAGGTGGCAACTTCCCTACATTTTGAATCATGATCCCCCAAGAAAGTGGGATCAGAGCAGGTGGCTCAATTAATGACAACTAACCCAAAAAGACCTAGGAAATCTTTTAAAAATGCCCAATGTAGAGAGCTGAGGCTGCTCAGATATTTTCCAGGAGAAGAATCATTCAGGTGGAATGCACTTCAAGGAATACATTGGGAAAATGGAAACTGTAAGGAAGGTGTTTTGAGGGATAAACTACAGTAACTTGATCTGATACAGCTTTCTAGCTAAGAGATTTGACTGACGATTTCAGGTTTAGTATTGAGTCTCAGGACTAGTACTTGGTTATTTGATTCACCTAGTTCCAGCCAGGAGACCAGAGCAGGCTCGGGGGTCCTGAGGAGTCACTGTTTGAGCGCTCTCCAAGAGTTGGTAGGGAGGAACGGCCTTCCATTGCTATTGTCGACCAGCTTTAAGAACAGGTTCTGCTATTTACTAATTTCAGTGTTAATATCTGTGTGTGAGTGAATGATGCATTTTCAGGTTATGATGTAAACTTAGAGGATAGAATATCTTAGATTTTTTAGTAATTAAATTATTCTTGATGAAAAATAAATCCTACCTGTGTTTTTCCCCATCTGGAGTAATCCAGATCATACTCTAGCACAGGTTGTGTATTTAAATGAAGAAAGTATGATGTAAATATAAAATAAGATGTTAGATTGATTATGAGAATGTTTTCTTTTACTTGTTATCAGAAAAAATGTTATTCTGTACATGGAGTAGTGTTAGACCTAGACTGTGAATGTCAGATTATTAGAAAAGGAGAGGAAGCTATATCATTATACTAACAGTAGTATGTTTTGGTAGATGAAACAGTTCTCTATACAGCATTCATTTCAGTAATCTGTATATCTCTTTTGAAACCAAAGGAAAAAAATATAATAGTTAAAATGTGTAGTGTTAGGTTAAATACAAATGCCTTTCAGCTTTACAGTTTATTTCTTTTCCTGTTTAGGATAAATAACTACTGTATTTATAGCAACCAAGCTATGAGTAAGGATAGATAAACCTGGATTTAATTCTAAAGATAAAACTAGTTGGTTTAAGATTTTATTTATGGCTGGTAATGTAAATATTTTTTTCATTTTTAATCTAGCTGAACTTAAACAAGTTCTACAGCTACTAACCTGTCTTTTATAGAATTTAAACAAACACTACAATATATTTTAGAGGAAAGAACATAGATAGTTTGTTATTTCTCTTATTTTATAAATACGAATATTATAATATAAATAGGGTAACATAGAATACAGAAGGGACTTCTTTATAAAAAAAATTTAGTATAGAGAGCATAAGAATACAACAATAAAATACTTTCTCATTATACACCTATAAATAGACTAAGTACAAAGATAATGTATATAATTATAGGAACACTATTTGTTTGTAAGTAAAATAACATTCTTATCCCATTATAATAAATATCAAGTAAATATAAATTTTGTACTTTAAAGATGTAACTATAAGTTACATAAGTACAACTCTAAGAACATTAAATTACTTATTTTCTGAAGGTTAACAAATATAAAACAATATTTAAAACTTTATTAAAATAGAGTGAATTAAAGCAAGATAATATAAAAACAATATATAGTTATCCTAAATAGGTGACATTAAAATAATTTACAGGGTAAATTCAAATGTAATAACTTGCAAGAAATAAACTAACAGAATATAGACATACTCGATTCACCGAGCCCAACCACCCATTACACAATATAAGTAATAACCAAATAAATTACAGTATTATATTGTAAATAAAAGATAATTTCAAGAAAATAGTAAATACATCTTCATGTCGCCAAGTTAGGGTAAAACCCTATTATATCAAAATTTACAACAGAGGTATCTAACAAAAGAGTTTAAGCTCCTTCTAATGCCTCTCGGCTTCAAGAATTAACAGAGTAAGGCTTTACCGGGATTCCTTCATTTATACATTTTATACACAAAATCTAGAAGTAGAAACAAAATTTACAGGTCACGGCCTAAGCCGGAAGCCCCCCATAAAGCAAGGGTTTATCATTAACAAAAGCATCGAACCAAGTTAACCCAGGTAAACCAAAACCACGAGGGTTTTGCAGGCCATGGCAACTGACTATCAAATGCCCCATAAGGAACGGAACAAGGACAAACTTCCATGGGATATCCAAGGCTTACCCGTGAGCAAGCGATTGTCCCAGCCTTGCATCAACCACGCAAAAGGACAAGTTGTCACCTGTGTATCAACAACACCTACGATATTGTTAGTGTCTTGCATTTATGTAAGCAGAGATGTAATGAAACAGAAGAATTAAGAGTTAAAGATACCATAAATAATGCTTAGCTAAAACTTCACTGAAATGTAACCACCCACAACCAGTAGTGCAGCTACCAACGTGAGGAGGAACAAAACCTTCATTTGCCACATGAAAATTGGAGATTACTAATGCAGAAATGACTAGTGACAGCTAAGAGACGGAGCGACAAGCCAAGCGAGTACATATGCTTGGGCCGCAACTGTTTCCCAACCCAAAGACCACCTTACTGCGAAACCCTAAGACCCAACAACTTTCGAGATGTGAAACCATGACTCTCACTACTGGGCCACAAATGAGTGAAACTTTTATAGTCTGGTGACTACTGATTGAGCTATCCACGAAGGTGAAACCTCGGAGAAAAACCACTAACCTAGCCCAAGCAGCAAACAAAATTTGTTACAGCACTTGTCTATCAAGCGTTCGGGGCGAGCTCACGAGGTGCAGAAGCAAGCTGGGAGACTACCAGCAACGAGTTGCAGAGCGACAGTGCAGACAAAAACAAAGTACCAGAGCGACCGGAGGCCCGAAAGCGACGGAGGGAATGTCAAGTTAGGGTTCGCTACTGCCTTTTAACCGCACAACACATGGCTACGACGAGTCCATGTATACAATCTAATTATTTGCATGCAGTGGGTAAAAACTATATAGTTCTGACGAAGAATCATCCAAACGATTTCTCATTCAAATCATATGATGGGTGAAGATTCTACAAGGTTTGATAATCCCGAATGTCAACCAAGCCTTCATGCTAAAAGGTTAAACAAAAGAAACTTAAATCAAAGGTTAGGATTATAACATAGCAAGGTTATAAACAATTATGTAACCTAGCATATTATGCAAGCAAAGGATGCATATAATAAACGATTATAAAACTTTAGATCAAGGTTAAACCATAAACTCATCAAGGGTGTGGTCGATACTATGACCCATCATTTATACAAACATGATATTCATTCATTCAAATGACTATAACCCTATCCAAGGTTATGCCATTTATTATTTTATAAAAGAAATTCATAAAAAATTATTTATGATAAATACTCTTCTTACAAGCAAGTATTCGTTCAACCAAACAATTGTAACTTAGTAAGGATTATGTCCCTATGATAAATACTCTTCTTACAAGCAAGTATTCGTTCAACCAAACAATTGTAACTTAGTAAGGGTTATGTCCCTTATTATTTAACATAAGAAGTTCTTAGAATCTATGAAAGATAAAATACCCTTATTGCTAGATTTATTCTAGTTATACATTTGAGTATTTATTTATAAACTACTAAGTTTGCAAATGAAAAGGTTAAGCCTTCTAGTATTTATCAGGCTTGTCAATAGGCAACTTTTAAATGAATTAATAACAATAACTAGACAAAATCTTCCAAGTAAGTTAAGTATAAAAGAACTTAGTTCATCGACACTAACTTAATCCTTGTTGAGAGCAGTATGTAATAATGATATAATTCCTTTAAACTTCAAAGCTTTGGAAGTTGGAATAATGGTACAAAAACTCATTTATCAATGCGCATCACTTCCATATCACAAGGAGTAACCAAAATTTGACATGACGTAAATGGTTTATGTTCACAATTTAAGATAGACCCTTAACGTAAAAACCCCGCCATCTTTAACCTGTGTTTAAGGATAAATTTTTAAGGCGTTTACACATAACAACTTTGGCAACATTGATAAACATCGAAGAGGTTAGTTCGCAATGAAAACTATCAATTACATTCTAGTGAGAGAAAGCAACTGTCACCAATATTGTTAGGATTGAATCTCGTTTCTATGGCGTCTTTAAAAAGAATAACGATTTAATGGTTTTACCTCATAAAATCATTGAAATTGAACAACATTTATATTCTTTTACTGAGCTATTATTTTTGCAACGAACATATATCTATATGCTTTATGATTATTGACAAGGTGCACCGGATCTTTCTTACCTGTAAATCTGTAAGAGCAGATAAACTTTCTGTGTTAGCTCAAAAGCTAAGTAAGCCTAGAATACCAAGACAGTTCCACCTCGTGGTCGCAAAAAAAAAAAAGTCATTAAACTGAAAAAGAATTATTCTATAAGATAAACATAATCAAGAAGATAATTCAGAGTATGAAATCATTAACATACAACTAATTAAAACAATTAGCTGACTGCATTATTGAATATTATCTGTATTTTCAAAATTTTAAATTTTTCAGAGATTATGAGATTTTGACATGTGGTATCAGAGCACAAGGTTCAAACACTAGGCCTTGATGCAGCCCAACTAGCTTTTATAGAACAGTAAATAAAAATAATATGCTAACATATACTTTGTTTTATGTTAAGAACAAAAATTTCCTTTTTCTGAAGTTTAATAAGCAGGTATGGAAAGGTTGGGAGAGTACGCACAGGAGGAGTCTCCAGATACAGAAACAAGAAATTTGCCCAGAGAACCTATATTAGAAGAGGTGAATGCCAACTCCTCAGAGTTGTTACAGACTATAAAAGATTTAAAAACTGAAATGGAGTCTGTAAAGAGGGAGAATGAAAGGATCCTGAAGGCTTAGGAAGAATTGAACCAAATTTTAATAGAAAAATTTCAAACTGAAGAAAGGAGTAGAAGATCAGAATCTGAGGATGTCATTCATCAAAGAAAATCCAAAAAGATGAAGGTTGCAAAAACTGAAATTAGTTCATCATCTGAAGGGTTTGGTGAATGACAAAGTTACCATACTACTAGTTGTTGATGTATTTGTAACTTCGGAATGTATTCATCTATGTATCTTATGTATTGTAACCCAATGTTTATTCCGGGATGTTTCTATTATGTATTTGAGTCATGTTGTCTTACCCCGATGTTCCGATTAGGAGGATCAATAATGTAAACAAGCTATGTCAAGTCATTGTTAAATTCCCCATAGTTTAGAGGCACTAGGGTTATTAGACACTCATAGAGATGTCTGCTCTAGTAAGTAATTGTTAAGTAAGGTCGACATGATTGAGTGCACTTCAAGTGAACGAAATAATATAAATAGAGAGTGGGTCTCTCTATTTATCACATACATCATTCACTCACTCAAGTGTGGCGCATTAGTGAGGAAGGAAATACACTAGGCTAGACAAGAAGAAGGCTTTTACTATTTTGGTGTTGATTATATCTCTGAGGAAGTTGCGGGGTTTTCTCCTTTATGGTTTCCTCAAGGAAAACTCTTTGTGTCTCTTGTCTCTTGTGATGTGCTTATGTTTTATTGCTGTACTTGTTATTCTCTCAGTAAAGATCCTAACATAATGCTAGCTTAATGTTGAAAAACTAACACTAGTGACAGTAGTGAAGATGATTTGTATGACAAGAAGAAGAAATACAAACCATATGAGGAAATTTCAGGGGAGTTTAAAAATATAAAGCCACCAACTTTTAATGGAGAGACTAAGAAGAGGGAGGAACCAGAGTCCTGGTTGTCCGGGATGAAGAAGTACTTCCATATATATAATTAATCTAACCAATTAAAAGCAAGGATGGCTATATATAACCTCTCAGGAAAGGCTGACATATGGTGGCAAGACTTGAAAAGAGTCAAGGGTATAAGAGAGAAAGAAGTTAATTGGAGTACCTTTAAAAGGTATTTCAAAAAGAAATTTTTGTCTAAGCAGTAATATGAGGAAAGAGCTGAAGAGTTTTATGAATTGAAGTTAGGTTCAATGACAATGAAGGATCTGAACAGCAAATTCTTAAGTTTACTCAGGTATGTATCCTACCTAGTAGACGAGAAACCAAAAGTACAACGATTTCTTATCTGTCTATTGTATCATATTAAAGATAGAATTGAATATGATAACCCAAAGACTTTGGAGGAAGCTATGAGTAAGGATAACTTTTGTTTTGAGCAAAAAGAAGGCTTGGCCAATTGGAAGGCTAATAAAAATAACAATCAGCCTAAATTTAAGAAGAAGGAATTTGTACCTCACAGAAATTTCAAGAATAATAAGACCAAAAATTATTCTAACAACAAGAATTTCCAGAGAAATAGGAATAGTACCTCCAACAATTCGAATAATTTTAAGGGCAAGGAAACTACAAATAACCATGGAAATTTTACCAAGAGTTTTGAACGTAAAGAGCCTGTTAAGTGCTAGGAATGTAATGGCCCACACTATGCCTCAATCTGTCGAAACCGGAAAAAGACTGTTAGCAATATTCATACTGTACAGGAGGAGATGACCGTTGGAGAATTAGCAAGGAGCATGCCTGGAATTAACGCGGCTTTGGAGAACCGCCAAGATGAATATCAGAATTCCATGGTGGAAGTAGAAGGTATGATTAATCAGACCCTTGTAACCATTTTAATTGATACAGGAACTAGTCTCAGTTATATTGCACCTTAGATAGCAGAAAAATGTAAGTTGTCTGTCGATAAGTTTGAGAATTCTTGGTTAGTTCAATTAGCCACTGGGGCTAAAAGAAAAATAACTTGTTTTGTGAAAGAATGTGCTTTACTTATGGATGAATTTGAAACTGTAGTTAAACTTAATGTTTTGCCACTTGGCTCATATGATTTGCTGATTGGTATGGACTGGCTAGAACAACATAAAGTAATTTTAAACTCTTACGATAAAACTTTCACATGCTTAAATAGTGATGAACAACCAGTAAAGGTTAAGGGTATTCTTAGAAAAACTATAGTAAGGAATATTTCTACTTTACAACTTAAAAGAGCTATTAGAAAAGGATGTAAAGCCTATGCAGTAACTATTACAGATGAGGAAGGTAAAACTAAAACAGATAAGTTAAAAATAGAAAATATTCCCGTTTTAAGAGAATATACTGATGTATTCCCAGAAGAAATTCCAGGATTACCTCCAAAAAGGGAATTGGATTTCACCATTGAACTGGTACCAGGTGCGATACCTAGTTCAAAGGCTGTTTATCGGATGAACATATTGGAACTTAATGAGTTAAAATCACAATTAAAAGAGTTATTTGATAAAAAGTACATTTGACCTAGTGTGTCTCCCTGGGGGGCACCAGTCATCTTTGTTAAAAAGAAAGACGGAACTATGCGATTATGCATAGACTACCATCAACTAAACAAAATGAATATCAAAAATAGATATCCGTTGCGCCGTATAGATGATCTATTTGATCAACTACGTGGATCCATGGTGTTTTCGAAGATAGATTTGAGGTCAGGATATTATCAAGTAAGGATTAAAGATGAAGATATCTTCAAGACAGCCTTTAGAACAAGATATGGACACTACAAGTTTGTCGTAATGCCATTCGGGCTTACTAATGCCCCAACTATCTTTATGTATTTAATGAATAATATAATGCATAAGTATTTAGATAAGTTTGTGGTCGTGTTTATTGACGACATCCTAATCTACTAAAAAAGGGAAGAAGATAAAGAACACTTAAAAATTGTTTTGCAAGAGTTGCTAGAACATCAACTCTTCGCAAAGTTTAGTAAGTGTGACTTCTTTAAGGATAAAATTTAGTATTTAGGTCACGTAGTGACCAAGGAAGGAATTTCTGTAGATCCTGAAAAGATACGAGCAATCGAAGATTGGCCGGTTCGTAAAGATGTAATGGATGTTAGGTCGTTCATGGGAATTACCGGTTATTACCGGAGGTTCATTGAAGGCTTTTCAAGGATATCAAATCCGATAACTTCCTTGTAAAAGAAAGGAAAGAAATTTGATTGGAACCCGAAATGTGAAGAAAGCTTTAAAAAGTTAAAAACTCTATTGACTAGTGCACCTATTCTAAAAATAGTAGATCCTAATAAAGAATTCGTAGTGTGCATCGATGCCTGTAATGATGGCTTAGGTGGTGTTCTGACTCAAGAAGAGAATGTTATTGCCTATGATTCTAGAAAGTTAAAAATTCATGAAAAGAATTATGCAACTTATGATATGGAACTAGCAGCTATAATACACGCCTTAAAAATGTGGCGACATCACCTAATCGGCATAAAATTTATTTTAATGACCGATAATAAAGAAATATCTTCTAGATTATCCTAATTTAAATGCTAGACAAGCTAGGTGGTTAGCTTTCTTAAGTGAGTATGATTTTGAAATCTAACATATAAATGGTAAGGAAAATAAGGTGGCTGATGTATTAAGCAGAAACACAAAGCTGAACTTCACAACAACAATCAGCACTTACGTTTCAGACTTAAATGAACAGCTTAAAGAAGGAGTAAAACAAGATAAAATTTATCAGAAATTGCAAATTATAGCTAAGGAAGAACCTACAGAAAGCTTAATAAAAGGTTATAGTTTAAATGAAAATGAATTTTTACTATATAAGGATAAACTGTATGTACCTAATGTACTTAAGGTTAAGTTGTTAATTCTAGATGAAGTCCATAAAACACCATATTCAGGTCACCCAGGTTATCAAAAGACTATAACCATGCTAAGAAAAGAGTATTTTTGGCCAAATATGAAAACTAAAATAGCTGAACATATTGCAATATGTTTAGAATGTCAACAGGTAAAAACCGAACACCAACACCCAACTGGTTTGCTACAACCTTTACCTATTCCTAGCTAGAAATGGGAAGTGATTAGCCTAGATTTTATTACTGAACTGCCTAGAAATCAAAATCAGAATGACTCTATTATGGTAGTGGTTGATAAGTTAAGCAAGGAAGCTCATTTTATACATGTTAAAATTACTAACAAGGCTGCCAATATAGCTGATATTTTTCTAAAGCAGACTTTTTGATTACATGGAGTACCAAAAGTTATAATCTCAGACAGAGATCCTAAGTTTACAGGAAAATTTTGGAAGTCATTATTTAAAGGATTAAATACCACATTGAATTTCAGTACCTCCTTCCATCCTCAAACAAATAGACAAACTGAAAGAGTAAATCAAGTACTGGAAGATTTATTGAGAATGTATGTGAAAGATCAGCCAGGTAAGTGGGAGGATTATTTACATCTAGTAGAGTTTGCGTATAATAATAACTACCAGTCATCAGCTAAATTTAGTCCATTTGAAATTTTATATGGACGAAAATGTAACACTCCTATCTCTTGGAATAATCCAATAGATAGATTAGTGTTAGGTCCAGAATTGTTGAAAGAAATGGAGGAAATTGTGAAGCAAGTGTAGGGAAATCTGAAAGTGGCACAGGATCGGCAGAAAAGTCAAGCAGACTTGAAAATAACTCCAAAGGAGTTCCAGGTAGGTGAACATGTGTTCATCAAGGTAAGGCCTAAGAAGAGCTCTCTAAGACTAGGGAGTTGCGCAAAGTTGGCACCTCGTTACTGTGGTCCATTTGAAATTTTGTCTAGGATTGGTCAAGTAGCTTACCAACTAGCTTTACCACCTAACTTGAGAGTACATAATGTTTTTCACATTTCTGTTTTAAAGAAATATGTTCATGATGCTACTCATGTGCTTGATTGGAATGTTGTACAGGTGGAACCAGAAGGAGAATTTCTGGTGGAACCGGACTGTATCCTTGGGAGGAGAGAAATTACACTTCGGAACCGCACCATTGGACAGGTGAAGGTGCAATGGAAGCACCTTAGTCCTGAAAAAGCCACCTGGGAACTGGAAAGTAAGATGCGAGAAGCATACCCAAATCTATTCCAGGGGACTTCGGAGGATGAAGAATAAATAACATCGAGGACGATGTTATATTTTAAGGGGGTGTGTATGTCACATACCCTAATTTTGTAAAATAATGTTATTTGTTTTAAATTGATTCCTAAGACATTATGTTAAATTTAATGCTAAGTTGAAATTGATGACTCAATAGAGTCAAAAGATGTAGAATGTAATTCTGAATATTTTTATTTTAATAAATAAAAAGTGGAGACAACAGCTTGGGAGAGTTGTTAATAAGAGTGTTAATCGTCAAACTGGTGGAAGGAACTAGGTGGAGAGCAAAAGGACAAGTGGCAGCATCCTCAAACACTTCCTATGTTGGAGGTGGCAACTTCCCTACATTTGGGGTCATGATCCCCCAAGAAAGTGGGATCAGAGCAAGTGGCTCAATTAATGACAACTAACCCAAAAAGACCTAGGCAATCTTTTAAAAATGCCCAATGTAGAGAGCTAAGGCTGCTCAGATATTTTCAAGGAGAAGAATCATTCAGGTGGAATGCACTTCAAGGAATACATTGGGAAAAGGGAAACTGTAAGGAAGGTGTTTTGAGCGATAAACTGTAGTAACTTGATCTGATATAGCTTTCTAGCTGAGAGATTTGATTAACGGGTTCAGGTTTGGTATTAAGTCTCGGGACTAGTACTTGGTTATTTGCTTCACCTAGTTCCAACCAGCGAGACCAGAGCAGGCTCGAGGGTCCCGAGGAGTCACTATTTGAGCGCTCTCCAGGAGTTGGTAGGGAGGAACGACCTCCCATTGCTGTTGTCGACCAACTTTAAGAACAGGTTCTGCTATTTACTAATTTCAGTGTTAATATCTGTGTGTGAGTAAATGATGCATATTCAGGTTATGATGTAAATTTAGAGGATAGAATATCTTAGCTTGTTTAGTAATTAAATTATTCTTGATGAAAAATAAATCCTACCTATGTTTTTTCCCATCTGGAGTAATCCAGATTGTACTCTAACACATGTGGTGTATTTAAATGAAGAAAGTATGATGCAAATATTAAATAAGATGTTAGCTTGATTATGAGAATGTTTTATTTTATTTGTTATCAAAAGAAATATTATTCTGTACATGGAGTAGTGTTAGACCTAGACTGTGAATGTCAGATTATTAGAAAAGAAGAGGAAACTATATCATTATACTAATAGTAGTATGTTTTGGTAGATGAAACATTTCTCTATACAGCATTCATTTCAGTAATCTTTATATCTCTTTTGAAACCAAAGGAAAAGAATATAATAGTTAAAATGTGTAGTGTTAGGTTAAATAAAAATGCCTTTCAACTTTTCAGTTTATTTCTTTTCCTGTTTAGGATAAATAACTACTATATTTATAGCAACCAAGTTGTGAGTAACGATAGATAAACCTGGATTTAATTCTAAAGATAAAACTAGTTGGTTTAAGATTTTATTTATGGATGGTAATGTAAATATTTTTTTCATTTTTAATCTATTTGAACTTAAACAAGTTCTACAACTACCAACCTATGTTTTATGGAATTTAAACAAACACTACAATATATTTTAGAGAAAAGAACATAGATAGTTTGTTATTTCTCTTATTTTATAAATACTAATATTATAATATAAATAGGGTAACATAGAATACAGAAGGGACTTCTTTATAAAAAAAAATTAGTATAGAGAGCATAAGAATACAACAATAAAATACTTTCTCATTATACACCTATAAATAGACTAAGTACAAAGATAATGTATATAATTATAGGAACAATATTTGTTTGTAAGTAAAATAACATTCTTATTGCATTATAATAAATATCAAGTAAATATAAATTTTGTACTTTAAAGATGTAACTATGAGTTACATAAGTACAACTCTAAGAACATTAAATTACTTATTTTCTGAAGGTTAACAAATATAAAACAATATTTAAAACTTTATTAGAATAGAGTGAATTAAATCAAGATAATATAAAAACAATATACAGTTATCCTAAACAGGTGACATTAAAATAATTTACAGGGTAAATTCAAATGTAATAAATTGCAGGAATTAAACTAATAGAATATAGACATTCTCGATTCACCGAGCTCAACCACCCATTACACAATATAAGTAATAACCAAATAAATTATAGTATTATATTGTAAATAAAAGATCATTTCAAGAAAATAGTAAATACATCTTCATGTCGCCAAGTTAGGGTAAAACCATATTATATCAAAATTTACAACAGAGGTATCCAACAAAAGAGTTTAAGCTCCTTCTAATGCCTCTCGGATTCAAAAGTTAACATAGTAAGGCTTTACCGACCTTCCTTCATTTATACATTTTATACACAAAATCTAGAAGTAAAATCAAAATTTACAAGTCACGGCCTAAGCCGGAAGCCCCACATAAAGCAAGGGTTTATCATTAACAAAAACAGCGAACCAATTTAACCCAGGTAAACCAAAACCACGAGGGTTTTGCAGGCCACGGCGACCGACTATCAAATGTCCCATAAGGAACGAAACAAGGACAAACTACCATGGGATATCCAAAGCTTACCCATGAACAAACGGTTGTCCCAGCCTTGCATCAACCACGCAGAAGGACAAGCCGTCACTTGTGTATCAACAACACCTACGATATTGTTAGTATCTTGCATTTATGTAAGCAGAGATGTAACAAAATAGAAGAATTAAAAGTTAAAGATACCATAAATAATGCTTACCTAAAACTTCACTGAAATGTAACCACCCACAAGTAGTAGTGCAGCTACCAACGCGAGGAGGAACAAAACCTTCATCTGCCACAGGAAAATTGGAGATTACTAACGCAACAATGACCAGTGATGGCTAAGAGACGGAGCAACAAGCCAAACGAGTACATACGCTTGGGTCACAACTGTTTACCAACCCAAATACCAACTTACTGCGAAACCCTAAGACCCAACAACTTTCGAGATGCGAAACCATGACTCTCACTACTGGGCCACAGATGAGTGAAAATTTTATAGTCTGGTGACTACTGATTGAGCTAGCCGCGAACGTGAAACCCCAGAGAAAAACCACTAACCTATCCCAAGCAACAAACAAAATTTGTTACAGCACTTCTCTATCGAGCGTTCGGGGCGAGCTCATGAGGTGCAAAAGCAAGCTAGGAGACTACCAACAACGAGTTGCAGAGCGACAGTGCAGACAAAAACACAGTAGTAGAGCGGCCGGAGGCCCGAAAGCGATGGAGGGAATGTCAAGTTAGGGTTCACTACTTCCTTTTAACCTCACAACACATGGCTATGACGAGTCCATGTATACAATCCAATTATTTGCATGCAGTCGGTAAAAACTTTATAGTTTCGGCGAACAATCATCCAAATGATTTCTCATTCAAATCATATGATCGGTGAAGATTCTACAAGGTTCAACAATTCCAAATGTCAACCAATCCTTCATGCTAAAAGGTTAAACAAAAGAACCTTAGATCAAAGGTTAGGATTATAACATAGCAAGGTTATAAACAATTATGCGACCTAGCACATTATGCAAGCAAAGGATGCATATAATAAACGATTAGAAAACTTTAGATCAAGGTTAAACCATAAACTCATTAAGGGCGTGGTCGATACTACGACCCATCATTTATACAAATGTGATATTCATTCATTCAAACGAATATAACCCTATCCAAGGTTATGCCATTTATTATTTTATAAAATAAATTCATAAAAAGTTATTTATGATAAATACTCTTCTTACAAGCAAGTATTCGTTCAACCAAACAATTGTAACTTAGTAAGGGTTATGTCCCTTATTGTTTAACATAAGAAGTTCTTAGAATCTATGAAAGATAAAATACCCTTATTGCTAGATTTATTCTAGTTATACATTTGAGTATTTATTTATAAACTAATAAGTTTGCAAATGAAAAGACTAAGCCTTCTAGTATTTATTAGGCTTGTCAATAGGCAACTTTTAAATGAATTAATAACAATAACTAGACAAAATCTTCCAAGTAAGTTAAGTATAAAAGAACTTAGTTCATCGACACTAACTTAATCCTTGTTGAGAGAAGTATGTAATAATGATATAATTCCTTTAAACTTCAAATCTTTGGAAGTTGGAATAATGGTACAAAAAGTCATTTATCAATGCGCATCACTTCCATATCACAAGGAGTAACCAAAATTTGACATGATGTAAATGGTTTATGTTCACAGTTTAAGATAGACCCTTAATGTAAAAACCCCGCCATCTTTAACCTGTGTGTAAGGATAAATTTTTAAGCCGTTTACACACAATGACTTTGGTAACATTGATAAACATCGAAGAGGTTAGTTCGCAATGAAAACTATCAATTACATTCTAGTGAGAGAAAGCAACTGCCACCAATACTGTTAGGACTGAATCTTGTTTCTATGGCGTCTTTAAACAGAATAACGATTTAATGGTTTTACCTCATAAAAGCATTGAAATTGAACAACATTTATATTCTTTTACTGAGCTATTATTTTTGCAACGAACATATATCTGTATGCTTTATTATTATTGACAAGCAGCACCGGATCTTTCTTACCTGTAAATCTGTAAGAGCAGATAAACTTTCTGCGTTAGCTCAAAAGCTAAGTAAGCCCAGAATACCAACACAGTTCCACCTTGTGGTCGTAAAGAAAAATAAGTCATTAAATTGAAAAAGAATTATTCTATAAGATAAACATAATTAAGTAGATAATTTAGATTATGAAATCATTAGCATACAACTAATTAAAACAATTAGCTAACTGCATTATTGAATATTATCTGTATTTTCAAAATTTTAAATTTTTCGGAAATTATGGGATTTTGACATCGATGACGATGGGAAGATGACTCCACTGTGCTAATAGCTCCCAAGTAAAGAATCAGTCCACTATGCCGCCTCCCTCCCAGATCAACATCTCACTCCACTATCCCATACGAGGCTCTTGAGGCCCACCATCCTACACCTCCACATGCGGTCGAAGAGTCAGCAGTCGCTCAAAAAAGAATGAGCACAAGAATGAGGGAAAACAGAAGTCCCCTCCCACGATCTTGGCATGGTTTAGCAAATGCCAAACCATAGTCAAGTACATCTGGGCCCACCCATAGTAGGTGCCCCCATCACGCACTCCACAATCTAGAGCTTGCCCCTGGAGGTCTTATACGTCCCAAATGACCCCAAGATCCGCAACACCATCGTTGCAACTACATGAGTTGCAATACTCTTAATGTCACACATCAATACGTACGACCTGCACACCGTCATTGAGGCATAGAAATTCCTCTCACAAAGGTCATCCAGCGACACATTGTGTGAGAGCTTCGGTGTCATATCACCGATCACTCCTAACATCGGGAGCCCAGTCAAAAGGTAAATATCATGGACCATGATCTCAAGCTACTCCCCCTGGATAATGAAGCACTCTGCATCAGTATCCTAAAAACTCACCACTATCTCTAGTAACAGTCTCGTGGTCTGCATAAGTGGCATCTGGAAGTAATTCAGCAGTCCACTCCGGGAAAGTATATAAACCACCACCCTATCTCCTAGTGCCTGCCCTCGCAATGTCCCAATATCCTGCTCTCTCCACACCGGTTGGGACATCCTGCACATCAAACAAATCCCTATCACGAACAATCTCACACATGAAACCTCATTCAGGGATGAAGTCACACCTATTTAGCCAATCTGAGCGACCCAAGTTGCGCCTTATCGCTAAATAGATGCGACCCAGTCGCACCCTTTGGCTGAGAAGATGCGACCTGGGTTGTACCTATCTATTCGATAGGTGCGACTGGTTCATGAATGTATGGACAAAAAGAGATAACTAGGTCGTGAATTTTCCCTCAAAAAGAGTGACCCATCCCTACAAACCCTTCCAGTTCAGCAAGGGCGTCTGGATGAGCTAAAACCAAAAATAAACTAATCAAAAGATGGTTTTGATGAGTAATCTTAACTTCAAGTCATGAATCTGAAAACCACTGGTCGGAATGAGAGAAATCATCAAAAGATCTATGGGGTCCTCCCTCCAACTCAACACTGAACAACAACAATGACACATGGCATGTGGCCCCCCCTTGTTTATAGGCCTCCATTGGGTCTATTTTTCTTGTGAATGCCACAAGACCATCCAGAGTTCATTTGAGATGATGTTTGCATCGACGGGTTCGGTTTTCTATCCTCTGTTCTCCGACAAGACCCTTGTCTCGATATTTCATTGTGATTTTCCAGGCCATTTATCAGAGGTTAGCTCAATTTGCGTGCCACTATGCGGATCTCCCCTTACACGTATTGGAATGTTCATGAGCCACTTGCTTCATCCATACTGCATAGTTGGACATGTTTTACCACCGTCTATCATCTCGTAAGGGGGGCCCATTAGGGTTATGCATTTATTCCCACCAACCATGTTCACACCATAACCACTTTTCATATATAGAACACTTCCCCCTTGCTTGCTTGGCCATTATAGTGTTTCTGTTAAGCTCTTTTCTGACTCTTAAAAGAATGAAAATATCGTCGAGAATGCTCGCTTCCTTTCACACTCGTTAAAGTATTGAAAAGGGCGTCTATGTAGCCTTGTTTGCCTCCTTTTTCAAACTATGTAGACTATCATAAGAAAAGGACCACCTTGGCACACTCAGGCCATGAACATTTCCTTGTGCATCCTTTTATGTTTTCTCGGGCATTAGGACCAAACTTTATGAAAAAGATTATCATGGGTTGTCTTTAAGCTCTTTTCCATCCTTCTCATCAAGAAAAGATTGTTGAGCAAACTTGGTTTCATTTATGCTTGTAAAATAATTTGAATGACCATTCAGTCAGTATAAGTTTAACATTTTCCAACCTAATTGGACTACAAATGGTAAAGAAGTCTTCCTTCCCCAAAGGTTGGGAGAGATCTCCTGCACACACTTTTATCCTTTTTCGGACTCAGGAGACTACATGCGAAAAAGAGACCACACCGGGACTCTTCTTTTTGTTTTCAGACTCTCTAAAAATGAAAACACCATCGAGCATTTACTTTCTCTGGCTCGGTAAAAATCCATGAGATCGTATCATAACAGTGTCTTTCGACGCCACCCTATATATTACAGTTTGGCAGCTTCCCCACTTTTGGTTGCCTTTGTTCAGAATATTTTACGATGAGTCTTCCTTGGATCCCATGGATACCACTAGTTTAGCTACTTCCCTCAATATTTCCCATTTCCAGTTATTATAGTTATGATCCCTATCCCATGAGTCAGTTTCATTTGCTGCCAGGTATTCCTTGCAATCATACTATGAACAAAGGAAGTTTGAGTCCCTCATACTCCTTTGCCCTTGTTCCCCCATTCAGTGTATCAGTCCCCAGATTGTCCCACACCTTTGATTATCCCCCTTGTGCTTCTCGTCAAGGAAACATTATTGCCTTAATTAGTTGCATGTCTCCCTCTATCGAGATCAACACATCTATTCCAAAGGATAGACCCAAAGGTCCCTGTATCCTGGTTTCATTCACCTTATTGATGAGTTCCTTGGACCGCTTGAGAGGAGTTATTAGTGCCTCTCGGGGTGGTTGTGTCTCACGTGCTTGACTTCAACTACATCATTGCACCATTGAGATTCGTATAGGGTATTGGTCTGTGCATTATTTGATTGAAGACCTTGGTTGTCACCTGACTCTAGCACATTAGAGAGTCTATTATGGGACCCATACAGGTTCATGTCCCTTGTGATATCTGGATTGCGTTGGAAATAGTGTTCAGAAGCCCCAGAGTAGTGCTTCTATGCAACTCCAGTATTGATGCGGCATATTGTACCACATAGATTCTGACTCCTCGTCATGGAATCCCTCCAGTTATGTACACTTCTAGATTTAGCAGAGCATCAGTTATGAAGATTACTGCATTCCAAGAGAAAGCCATCGCTCCTAGGTATCAATTCTTCATATTAGCATTGTATTCAGCCTCTCATGGAGGCCACCATTATGTAACATAAGTTTTTATATGTATTGATCGGCTCCCATATTTTTTAGCCTTGATCCCATTATTTATTATTTTGACATTGTTACGAGCATGGGTATGCACGCCTCATCCATATACATGTCACACATTACATGTATCTCACCCATTGTTGGGAACCATTAATATAAAAACCAAAAGCCATCATGGCTCGAACGAGGAAGTGCTACTTCTCCACTGGTCTCTCCACTATCCCCATGATCCTATGATGTCTGTTGGCGATACAATGAGCTCCTGCCCTCACACATCAGGGGGCAATCTATTAACGCAAAAAATTGCTCACCTAGCTCTGCATGGTCTAAACCACATACATACATCATTTTCCTATTATTTTTTCCTTACTTTTGACCTTCACAACTATGGTTTACCTTCATTCTCTCTAAAAAAAGGCCAAAAACCCCACCAAAAGGATAAAAAAGCTCACAAAAGGGATGAAAACCCCAAAAGGGCTAAAAACATAAAAAATGGCTTAAAAACCCCAAAAAATGGCTTAAAACCCTAAATAGGGTTCCAAAACCCTAAAAGAGAGAAAAGGTCAAAAAAACCTAAAAACATATTATAAAAATAGTGTGAAGGTCTCCATCAAAGGATTCACTTATCCCTTTTTCCATTATTCTATTCCGTGAGTACGTTGAGAAACCATTATTCTCAAAGTATTCACACCATTTTTTACGGCATTCCATAGCCTTACCATCCCCCATATGGTACGTTGAGGAATCCTCTGTACCAACCAGCTTGTGGAGAGGCAGTCAATTTCCGAGATCAGGCATGGGGGCCCATTTTTCAAGAGAAAAAAGGTATATTTTCCATGTATTTATTTTTATTTCGTTTAGTCGTATTTGCTTATTGATTTCGTTTTACTAATGTCATTTGTTGTTGTATCTTTCTTCCGTGAACTCTACCCTACTGTCCCATTGACGGAAGGGAGGTGCTTTTGCATGTAGCAGGGGTGAAAACCGCGCTACATATAGAATTGGATATTGATTTCATATACAAGTGGCACTTAGCTTTAGGACTAATTCCTCATGAAAAGCCCAAATGAATAAAAAATCTTAAACACTTACACTCATCATTAACATCTTGTCACAGGTTTAAACTTGTGTGTCTTAGATTATTTTCTGACCAAATAAACACCATAAATGATAAATAAAAAGTGCAATCATTGATCCTTCCACAGCTGTGAATGCAGTCACACAATTGTTGATGACAAGCATACATGTTCTCTTCTATCAATGATAGACACCTTCCTAGTTATGGACATTTAATGATAGTCTCGATCATTTGGCATGAGTCGTTCATTATTAAATCTTTCATTTGAGTTATTTTCCGAACTTAATTGGCATTGTAACATTTGAAGGCACGATGTGACACTTTCCCTCAATCGTTTAGCTTCTCAACAATTTGCTCTTAACTTGAAATTCGACTGCAATAATTTCCTAGAAAAATATTTCTTAAACAGGGTTGAATTTCTCCAAAATTGTTAAGAAATTTTGGAAACTGCTTCCAACAAGACTAAATGGCCCTGTTTTGGGAGTGGGTTTTGAAACATTTCGAGACATTCCTTATGGTTTAAGGACAATTAATTCTTGAAATTCATGACCCAGGTAATGACGAGAATTTGATGTTGATGTTTAAAAGCTCGGCGGTCTTGGAAACTTATAAATACTCTTGTGCTGGAGCTTGGGCTTTCTTTAACAATTGAAATTCAATGTTGGACTCTCTTCCTTTGAACGCTTAATTCAATGTTAGACAATTTTTTGTGTCAACACTGTCGAAAACCAAAGTCTCAAGCTTGATATTTGGAGCAGGTCGGTGTTTGATATACACCGATGTTTTTACATAGTTGATAAGCTCAACCTATAGAAATTTAAATGGCCTCATCTCACACATAAATGCAACATACTAGACATATATAATGACTGGTGCATGAGTGTTGAACCACGAGCTTCATCAGCGAGCTTGCTGGACACTTGGTTATCGGGAAGGTCGACACTGACTGTGGTTTTAATCATTTTATAATTTACTGCATGGGGTATATCCCACATGCCTTGAGAGATTGAAAGTAAGATACTTTATATAGATGGGAGTCGGGCCATTAAATTTCCAAATGTTGAGCATTACGAAAAGACTCGTGGATAGATTCCTTGGTGTTTGGTTCGATCCTTTCCTTGATGGCAAGTGGAAACAATGTTTTAGAGATTTGGATATTACCTTGAAAAAGGGTAAAAACGAGACCTTTATTTTGCATGATGAAACTTTATCCTCTTTATTAATTGAAATAACTAAAGCCAATTTAAATAAATAATAAATATAAAACATTATTTTAAAATCCATAAAAATAGTTATCAAAATAAATAATTTTATATTTATTTTATATTATTATTTTTAAAAATGGCTTAGTTTTATTTTTGAAGGAAAAGGAAATTTGGTGTTTTTGGACACAATTGAAGAGAACACATTATTGGAACAAAACTAACAAGGGACTTGATCATGGTTCATTGAAATGTAGACATATATCGCAGAGGAAGGTGAGGATAATCACAAGGTGTCATTAAGTTGGAGGATTTGACATAAAGAGATTTGACTAAGTTGACTGGAACATGCATGGATTTGGAAAAAATGCTAGTAGACTTTCCAACAATGAAAGTCGACGTCCATATTTACATGTATGCTGTCGGAATCTAAAAAATTTAATGGGGACATATTTTATTACCAACACCCCTATCAAAGACTACACTGTCGCGACTACAGCAAGGTTCTTATTCGGCAATGTTGTCACTAGATTTGGATGCCCAAAGGTTTTAGTAAGTGATTAAGGAACACATTTTGTTAGCAAGACAATTGAGGCAACTGTAGAATTTCATATTCAACAAAGAAAGAAAACACCATATCATTCTCAGGCGAATGGAGTTATCAAAGCCTTTAATAATATTCTAGAGAACGCCCTAACTAAGGTATGTAACGTAAACTGGGATGATTGGGATATGAAGATTCTAGCAATACTATGGTCTTACCGTACTATGTGCAAAAAGTTAACATGACACACTCCTTTTAAGTTGGTCGATGGGAAAGAGGCTTTCATGCCAATGGAATATATTGTACCAAGCCTAAGGATCGTCATCTTCAAGAGAATGTCTGATAGTGGTACAGTCGAGGAGCAACTATCACAACTGTTATAGCTCGATGAGGACCGTTTTCTAGTAGGATTTCACCAACATGTGGAAAAGGATCGACATGAATCCTGGGATGATCGAAATATAAAAAAGAAGCACATCAAGCGGGGGGATTCAGTCCTTTAATATGACATTAAGTTTTTGAAACATCGAGGTAAGATTAGAACTCATTGGATGGGACATTATGTGATAAATTTTGTTATTGAAGGACGTGCAATTCAGTTACAGAAGCTAAATAAAGAAACTGTCGATGGCCTAGTAAATGGGAGTCAACTAAAACCCTATAGGGATAGTTGCAGTTCTCTCGACTGAAGTAAAAAAAAAAGTGAAGTACTTTATATCAATATAGTTTGGTCGAATTCAATTGTGTCGAAGTCATTTGTGTTGAAGCTCTTTGTGTCAAACTTAGTGGTGTCGCAACCAGTTATTTAGTCGAAAATGAAATGTGTTTCCTGTCAAGTATGCAATAAATGCACTTTAATACTTGATTTTAAGGTGAAAGTAGTGGTAGTGTCTGCATGGGGGCTTCACTTGTTGACCAATATCCTGTCACGTTAGTTCATATTATGGGTTTTAAAATTATCAAAAATCGAACCAATATATTGGAAGTATTGGGGTGGATGAGGGGTTTAAGGTGGGGGTGGGTAGGGTGGTTTATAAGGATTGAGGTATAAAAAGGGGTGGAGAGGAGGTTTTAAGTATTGGGAGGGGGTTTCAACAAAAAGAGTTTGGGTCAATATCTCTGGAAATTAAGGGTATTCTTTAATATCCCACGATCATGTGCTATGTGAGAGGTTCATTAAGTGAAGTCCCCGTGAGTGTCCGAAGGAAGTTGTCATGATTATCTATAGAAGTTTTGTGTGTGTCAACGGATTGGATTCCATCCTCATAAATCATTACCAGGATCTAGTTAATTAACTACCCATGTGATAGGACAACCTACCGCTGTGTGCATGGATTCAAAAAAATGGGAAGGGTGGCTACTACTCAAAGTCATTATGTTCATTGTGTAAAGTGTCTTGAGAGGGATTGAGCCACAGAGGTTACTGAAGTCGCAGTGTTCAAAATCTATCAAGAGAAGCCATGGAATTTAATGTCTCTAGCACTAATACTGCTCTTGGATATGCTATGGATTCTCCAATTGGTATCCCTATTATGGAGGAACAACCTAAAATCATGTTGATTCCACTACCTATCAATACACCAAAGAAGAAGAGAACAGGGGGATGGGTTGAGAGAAAGACGAAGGGAATTCACGAAATTGAGGCATCTAGTTTTGCCTATGCTATGATGTTTCCCAATTATAGACCACCACGCAAAGATGACATGCCACATGTCTCTATCAAGAAAAATCCGAAGTATACTCTGGTCGAACCTACTATCCCTTAGGGTGCACAAGTAACTAGAAAGACCCTGATGAATTTGAATAAGTTATCATTTGTCGATCATGACCTCCAAATATTTAGAGAGCTTAAGGAAGATCAATATATGGATTTCATGCAAGTTGGTAAAGGGGGTCCAATTGAACTAATTCCTATGGAGTGAGAACAAGGATTACAGAGGTCTAGTATATTTTCATTACTCCACATGCCCCATTTTAGTCGAACTGCAGAAGTAAATACATGTGTGAAGCAATTGTTAGTTTGTTTCCATGGAGGGTATTTATGGCTACATACAAAAGTCCCAGTTGATGTCTATCTTATTGCGACCATTATAGGATTTCCCAAAGTCGGTGGTGACCCAACACTTCATTTGTTGGAAAACATCAGGACAAGACTTTATCCACAAGAATGAGGGAAAATATGGCTTGAAGAGAGACAAGAGAGGCTTCAACATAACCTCCATTAATGATCAAGTTGTTTGGTTTGCGACGAAGGTACTCTCGAGGAAATTATTGAGGATGTGACTGAATTGATGTACTCCAAGAGTAATTACTACAATAGATAAGTGTGTTGTAGGGGTCCAATTGAAACGGGCCACATTTTTGTTGAATGAGTTATTAACAGATGCCATTGACACACAGGATAAAGGTATCTTTACATATTCATGGTTATTATTGATGATACCTTTTGTTGCATGGAAGAAACCACCATATTACTAGGGGATGGAATTTAATGTCCCATGTTGGGGGGGCCAATATCAGAACCTTTGGTTTATAGAGTTGAAGTGGTGAAAGATCAACAACAATGTCGAGATCTTTTTGCGGTTTGAGGTAGTGAGACAAAAAATAGTGAACATACCAACGTTGGAAGCTACGATGATACAACGCTATAGAAATATCATCAAATTGCATGTGTGGCCCCATTATATTAGTATCCAACCATGATGGGACCGACAAAACCAATGGTTGACAATGGAATTCAGGGTAACTAAGGAGGAAATTGACAACATTATAAGTGAATTGCCTATGGAGTGGAAGGATCCGGTTGCAGATGATTAGTTTTTTGCTAAGGTGGATCAAAGGAAGGAAAGTACATCAAGGACCCAACAAGGTGGGACCTAAGAGGAATATAACCCTCAGAGTTTGCATCATGGTAGCGACCATGAATCTAGCGCTACCCTGATGGATACCGAGCTAGGGGCCCAAGAGGAAGGAAACCTAGCAGCAAAGAAAGGGTCCCAAGAAGAAAAACGTTGTTAGGGAGACCGACCCTATGGTATTAATGGACGATTACTACACTCTCCTCACTAAACAAATGGATAAAATAGCGGAGGAGACTCGATAGAAAGTAGGGAACATGAATATTAACTTTTTCAAGGAAGTCACCAATTTACTATAAGTGTTATACAAGGCAGTAAAAGAGGTTCAGACTATGGTCAGCAAGCTATACTTGGAATCCTCAGAAGTTGTCCCATATGAAGAATGATCAAGTGAGGTGCCTCTGTCAAAGAAGACTCAAAAAGTACAGATTATCCCAAAAGAATTGGATTTGGGCACCACGAGCTGAACACTACGGTGCAAGGTATAGCTTATGTTAAGCTTAATATGTTTAGCCTACCATTATTCATTGTGCATAATGTGTTGAATCATGCGACCGTAAGAACATAATTCTATAGAGAAGCTAGCCTATGAGTAACTAAAATAGTCGAAGACAAAGGTAACTACCCTTGAAGCATAATCAGTTGCTAGTGCTGAGCAAAAGGAAAAGATGCGATAGGATAGGCAATGACCAGATGATATTATTGATGCCACTTGTCGAGATGCATCGAAAAACAGTATTGCTCCAGAAATGATAGCATAAGCCAAAGTGGATAAAATGGGGGAAGTCATTGCTGACTTCCAATAGAAAGTTAAGGAATTGGAAGCAAAGCTACTTCCGAGTAATCCCCTTAAAGTCACAAAACAACGACATACACAAATCCAAAGGGATGTGGAAGACATTAAGGATGTTGAGGCGTATTGTGCCAAAGTATATGATGTGGTTTCCCGGGAATCGAGAGCCTTAGTATATGATGTAGAGTTGCAGGAAATCATAGATAAATTGAGTGCAACATAACAAAGTATGGAGAATCTGAGGGGGTCGTTGAAGACTCTCCCACCTGTCGAATGTATAAGCAAGGCTGCAGATGATCCAAAACGATCTCCATGTTTGAAGAATGAAGAAGATCTCCATTATCTTCAAACTTATTAAGTCAATGAAGAGCTTGCATAAAGCTTCTTGGTGCAATTTGAATGGGGTCAAATGGACTTCATATATGAAAGAAATTACAGGTTGAAATTACGTGAGAAAAGGAGGTTTTTTCCAACAAAATTGTATAAAACATTGGACAAAGTGTTCTACACATTGAAATTGAAGTTCAATGAAAAGCTACGTAAAAGGGGATTATATGAGAATTCTCATACAAATTGTCATTTCAATTGTAAAAAGGAAATTAAAAAGGTGTGAGAATACACCTCACCAATTGGTTTCCTAGTCCTAAGGGGCATTGAGATCTTCATGGAGAAAGATGAGACATTTTTATCCACCTATCCCTTACTTGATCCTAATCTAGCGGATCATGGGATAGATATTCTCCTTAACATGTGTGATGAGTAATCATCCATAAAATGCTTTAAAATCATCTCATTTGGAGAGGGAAGGTAATATTTTTGGAGAGAGATTTCTAGTGAGCTTTGTTTGATAAATTTCATCCCAGGATGGGAGAAACAGTTCAGTTCATGTGATATCCTTTGTTCTTCTTAGCGAGGAAGAGGAAGACATCCCAAGATGAGAATGAGCCACTTGAAGTGAATATCATACAATTGTATTTATGAAAGCCATATATCTTTGAAAGAGATAATAAAGCAACTCAAAATTTCAATGAGTCCAGAGATGGTCTGGTGAACTCCATTACCATGTGGTTTGTCATGTATGTATGAGTGAATACTTGTATTTTCTTTTGATTAAGCCAAGTTCATATATATAAAGTCGAAAAAGTGCTCATATTTATATGCAAATGATTGTTAGAAAATATCCTTATTATAAAATTTTATGTAAGTACTCCTGAAAGTTTTCAGATCAAGTGGTATAAGAGAATATCTAACTAGTTTAGTTTTGCATATTGTCAGTATAATAATGGGAAAAATGAAGAAGAAAGCATGGCTACGTGAGCTTGAAGAAATTAATTAGTGTATCCAAGCAGAAAATGTTGAGCTTATAATACTGTTAGCAGCTTCTGAAGACAAGAAACAAAGAATGCAACAGTTGTTGCAGGATCTTAATGGAGAACAGGTTGGAGAAAGCTCTGTTGCAAAGCGTCCTCCTAAGGAAGAAAATGAAATTTTTTTCCCATTCTGTCCACATTCAAACGATGATCTTCTGGATATCTCATTTGCAGCAAGTCTAAGGAAGAAGAATGAGGATACCTCAAAAATCAAAAGAGACCATATGTCATGTTTGTTCCTCAGTCAAAGGACGATGAGGTAAGCAATAATCATTTAAGTTCAAATTCTTCATTTAACAATGCTGAGTTTATGATCTTTCAAAAAACATACTTGAGGGATTGGATCCAGACTATTGTTGAAAATGGGTTATGAAGGAAAAGGTTTGGGAATACATGGTCAAGGGATTACAAATCCCATTGAGGTTGAAGAACGATCTCGATACCAACGATTGCGATATCATGAAGAAACTCCTATGAAAGTCATTAGGTGACTTGCTCATATTGTCAAAAACAAGGACATGATGAAGCACACTGTTGAGATATGAATCCAGAATTGAAGCCGAAGTGGTATTGAATTCCAGAAGAAAAACATAAATTGTATGCAAGTAGAGAATCAAAATCTGAAAGTGAATCTCCAAAAGGAAATTTAGTTAAGGGATCTCCAAGGAAGCATAAATATTCAAGATATAATTCCAATTATGGAAATAGCTATTCTGATTTTTCTAATCGCTTAAAGAATGCAATTCCTTGTACTTTTTGTGGCAAAGATAACCACTCTTGGAAGCAAAAAAATTATTGCAGAAGAGTCACGAAAACTTATAGCAAGCCCCGACAAGATGACCATACTCTTAGATTGAAGAAGGAAAATCTTAGAAGGGAGGCGCACTTGCAGAATTTCTGCACCCATTGCAATATAAGAGGGCATTGGGAGGAGAAATGCTGGAAACTCCACCCACAATTACGTCATAGTGAGGACAATAAGTTTGTTAGGAACCCATGAAGAAATATGTTACAAACCTAATGGTGGATCATGCAATCAGTACTTGAGAACATGTCCCTGCAGAAACATAGTTGCAAAAAGAAAGTCTATTATATTGGTTCGGTAAGAGATGCATGGCGTTTTTGCAAAACTGTATTTTTATGCTTTGTGTTGTTTTGATTAGTGAAAGCATGAAAATGTTAATTATATACATGCGGAAGTATGGACTTCAACTCAAGCATTCCATTACAGTCAATAACCTGCACATAAATAACATATCGACTTAGATTTGTGAACGAAAATAAAACAACTTCATTTGCTATGAAATTGTGAATTTGGTTTGAATTTTGTGTGTTTGGATTTGCATTCGCTGAGTTTCATGATCGTCGTGATGTTGTAGTACAAGCCCACGTCAAAGAGAGTAACCAGTCACTACATGTGTATAAGAAAGTTATTGATAAAGAAAACAACCTGTTTGGCACCTATGCATTGGAGGAAATCTATGAAGTTGGAAAGAGGATCGCTGCACATCAATGATTGGCTCGACTGGTGCCGAGCAACGATCCTGGTGGAAGATCTATGATGCAAGAAATATGAGGTTATACTCGTTAGGGTTTATATTTCTGTATGTTATGGTAAAAAGTATGTTGTACATGATGGGGAGTGTGCTAAAAGGAGGAGATATCTACAGCCTCAAATCATGCCAGAGGGATATGTAGAACTTCTCCAGCATGAAATAATGGAGGATGACTAGTTACAGGGTTGTGAAGGGATTTCGCCAAACTCTGATGAATGGATAAGGTGGCCACCTCCTCTGCAAACAAAAGAATGAAGAGTAGAGAAATACCATCAATAGGGGTTTAACACAGAGCCTTATTTCCCCATGTGCATTATGCCAAGGTGACGAGCTATCCCGATGACTTATATTTGGGCACATGAGGATCTGGATTGATCATTTTGCAATACCTTCCAGAGATGATGCATAGAAGATCACATATTGCACCTGTGTGTTCACTCGTGGGCGCCATAGATATATTGTGGTGCCTTTATTTTTACGTGATCAGGTATTGGTTGGCGAGGATGTCGATAAAATTAGTTGAGTTTCTAAAGGTGTTGTGAGAGCAATGAAGAACAAAAATGAGTACAAGTAGATTATAGATTTAGCGTGTTTTACAGAGAATGATATCCTCTAGCTTGGTTTACGCAAATAGTTGTGGGAGATAAGCCACACCGCCAGAACTAAAAGTATGTTGCCAAGTGTTGGCAGGCAAGAAGTTTGCCATGTAGAGCCTTTAGAGCCTTTATAAATGTACCTCATATGTTTAATGGCTCATACTCTAGTTAATCATGAGCAACATATGTATGCAATCTCAGGATTTCCTCAATTAATTAATTTTGTGTTTTGGCTTCACTCTCTCGCTCTCGATGTTGGTAAATTTTGGACCGGGAACAGTTTTGTTTACAGTTGCAATACCCCATTAAGGCCATGTTGTGTTAAACAAGGTTGTTCATCAAGCTCTATGGACTCGATATCAACTCCATATGAGCCAAATACAGGCTTCAGATTCAGTTCTTCAAGACTTCATTATGAAGCAGAATTCACCAAGTCTTGGATTAACATCTCCTCCATTGAAAATCGCACCTTCAAACAAAAGTATTCACCTTCCCTCTATGTGGGTGTGATTTGTGTGGCTTATTGGGCCATTATATAGGGATTTGAATATTTCACTATTTATCGATTCAAGTGCTCATTAAATTGACTCCATTGGAAATAGAAGAATATTTTAACACAATCCATTTATTTATATTATGGGCGAACGAAAGGGCTTGAACCCTTCATGTTGAAAAAAGATATATGTCGTAGCATGGGTTAAAGAATTTGGCACATGATTTACCAAACTTCATAAAATACCTATCATTCCTTATAAATGTGTTTTTATTTTAAATTTCATCAATATGGGTATTTGAAGATAGTAAATCAAACTTCATAAAATACCTATCATTCCTTATAAATATGTTTTTATTTTAAATTTCATTAATATGGGTATTTGAAGATAGTTTGGTAATTATTGATAACACTTTTAAAGTGATCTATGTCGTTGGGATATGACAACCAATTGACGGTTTAGGTTAAAGTGGTTTCACCAACTGTATAATCAGTTATGTGTAACTGAAGGTTTGCTTAAACATGTGGTCCATTAAGGCTCATATTGAGCTGGAGCTTTTAAGCTCTCTCTACCATAGTTTGTAAACTATTGTACCAATATCTAAGTGCATTTTGTCCATTATTGTTTTTAATTAATGTTATATTCAGACTCAAATATCAACAAGTGGTATCAGAGCTCGAGTGCTGAAAAAGAGATTGTGTAGTAGAAGAAAAAGAGAAGAGATTGTGTAGTAGCTGTGCAAGAAAAAGAGATTTTGTAGTAGCTGTGCAAGAATCATTTCTCTAGTAGAATCGCTGTTGCCTGCTATGAGCGTGGAGCTTTGCCTGGAATTGGCTGAGTGCTAAGCATGGAGGTGGTAGAGCCAAACGCCTGCGTTTTATGGAGACTAATAACATTTTTTAATTTTTTAATAGAATGGCATCAATTAAAAAAAAAAGAGCAGTGTTAAATTTTTTGGAAAGTTTTTTGGAAGTCTAGAAAGTCCAAGTTCCATTTGGAAAAAAAAAATTTGTTGGAAATTAAAGTGGTTATTTAAATAAATATTTATGTTATGGAATGAATTAATTTGAAGTTGGGATATAAATATATTTATTTCCAACATATATAAAAACAAAAACCTGGTAAGGTTTATTAAAGGTTTGGAATAAAAAAGGTGGAAGTATTTTTATATATATATTGAAAATTTTGAATTGAATTGAGGCTGAAAATTTATTGGATCATTAAATCTCTAGAGTAGTATTTTGAAAGTCTGAATATAATATTAATTAAAAACAATAATGGACAAAATGCACTCAGATATTACACAGGATTTTTAACGTGGTAAAACCCCAATTTGGGGAAACATCCACCTCTACAAAGTATTGATGATTTGTTGTCAAGGTGGAGATTGTTAAATTTATGACAACTAATTAAACTAAAATGGTTTCTCAACCGTAATTGTTGGTTGATTAAGAAGTTACATAAACGGAAGGAATGCCATGGTTATAGTAACTCATAATCAACCAACAATTACTGTTGAGAACTTCCCGATGAAATTTTAATGGGGTCAAATGGACTTCATATGTGAAAGAAATCACAGGTTGAAATTAACGGGCAAAAGGGAGGTTTTTCCAACAAAATTTCATAAAAAAATGGACAAAGTGTTTTACACATTAAAATTGAAGTTCAATGAAAAACTATGTAAAAAGGAATTATGTGAGAATTCTCATACAAATTCTCATTTAAATTGTAAAAAGGAAATTAAAAGGTGTGAGAATACACCTCACCAATTGGTTTCCTAGTCCTAAAGGGTGTTCAGATCTTCATGAAAGAAAGATGAGACCTTTTTCTCCACCTATCCCTTAGGGTGTCTCTTGATCCTAATTTAGGGGATCATGGGAGAGATATTCTCATTAACATGTGTTATGAGTAATCATCCATAAAAAAAACTATAAAATCCTCTGATTTGGAGAAGGAAGCTAAGCTTTTTGGAGATAGCTTTCTAGTAAGATTTGTTTGATATAAAATTGTACTTATGAAATCCATATATCTTCGAAAGAGATAATAAAGTGACTCAAAGTTTAAATGAGTCCATAGACATATCTAGGAGGTCTGGTGAACTCCATTAACATCTGGTTTGTCATGTATGTATGTGTGAATACTTGTATTTTATTTTGATTAAGCTGAGTTCATATACATAAAGTCGCCAAAGTTCTCATATTTATATGAGAATGATTGTTAGCAAAGATGCTTACTATAAACTTTTATTTGATTAAGTAGTGCTCAAAGTTTTCAGATCAAATGGTATAAGAGAAGATCTACCTAGTTTTGCATATTGTGAGTATAATAATGGGAAAAGCGAAGAAGCAATCATGGCTACGTGAGCTTGAATAAATTAATCAATGTATCCAAGTAGAAAATGTTGAGCTTAAAAGATTGTTGGAAACTTCTAAAGACAAGAAGCAAAGACTACAACAGTTGTTGCAAGAGCTTAAAGGAGAACATGCGAGAGAAAGCTCTTATGCAAAGAGTCCTCGTAAGGCAGAAAATGAAGAAATTATCTCATTTTGTCCACATTTGGATGATGATATTTTCGATATCTCATCTGCAACAAGTCAAAGAATGAAGAATGAGGATACTTCAAAAATCGAAAGGGAACATATGTGCATATTTGTTCCTCAGTCAAAGGAAGATAAAGTAAGCAATAATCATTCAAGTTCAAATTCTTTATTTGAAGATAAGGTAAGCAATAATCATTCAAGTTCAAATTCTTTATTTGAAAATGCTGGTTTAGGATCTTTGAAGAAACATACTCGAGAGATTGGATAGAGACTATTGTTGAAAATGGGTTATGAAGGAAAAGGTTTGGGAATACATGATCAAGGGATTACAATGGGTTATGAAGGAAAAGGTTTGGGAATACATGATCAAGGGATTACAAAACCCATTGAGTTTTCAGAACGATCTCAATACCAACAATTGGTATATCATGAAGAAATATCCCATGAAAGTCATTGGGTGACTTGCTCATATTGTCAGGGACATGACGAAGCACATTGTTAGATATGAATCCAGAATTGAAGCCGAAGTGATATTGAATTCGAAAAGAAAATCAAAAAGTGTATGCAAGTAGTGAATCAAAATATGAAAGTGAATCAACAAAAGGAAATCTAGTTAAGGGATCAACAAGGAAGCATAAATCTTCAAGGTATGATTCCAATTATGGAAATAACTATTCTAATTTTTCTGATAGCATAAAGAATGCAATTCCTTGTACTTTTTGTGGCAAAGATAACCATTGTGTTTTAAAGTGTTGGAAGCAAAAAGTTTATTGCAGAAGAGTCACGACAACTAGTAGCAAGCCCCGACAAGATGACCATACTCTTAGATTGAAGAAGGAAAATATCATAACGGAACCGCACTTGCAGAATTTACGCACCCATTGTAATCTAAGTGGGCACTGGGAGGAGAAATGATGGAAACTACACCCACAATTACGCCATAGTGAGGACAAGAAGTCTGGTAGGAACCCATGAAGAAAGACGTTACAAGCCTAATGATGGAGCATGTGATCAGTACTCCGGAACATTCACCTGCAGAAACATAGTTGCAAAAAGAAAGTCCATTAGAATGGTTCGGTAAGAGATGGATGGTGTTTTTGCAAAACTGAGTTTTTATGATTTATGTTGTTTTCATTAGTGAAACGATGGAAATGTTAATTATATAAATGCGAAAGTATGGAATTCAACTCAAGCATTGCATTAAAATCAAATTCAACTCAAGCATTGCATTAAAATCAATAACCTGCACATAAATAACAGATCGGGTTAGATTTGTGAAAGAACATAAAACAACTCTATTTTTTATGCAATTGTGAATTTGGTTTGAATTTTGTGTGTTTGGATTATAAGAAATTCCAGGATTTTCATTCGCTGAGTTTCGTGATCGTCAGGATGTTGTAATACAAGCCCATGTCAAAGAGAGTAACCAATCACTACATGTGTAGAATAAAGTTATTGATAAAGAGAGCAACATGTTTGGAACCTATGCATGGGAAGAAATCTATGAAGGTGGAAAGAGGATCCCTTCTATTTTGTATAGAGCACCAGAGATCAATCACTAGCTCGAACGGTGTTGAGAAACGATCCTGCTGGAAGATCCATGAGGCGAGAAATATGATGTTATACTCGTTAGGGTTTCAGTTTCTGCGTGTTATGGTAAAAGGTGTGATGTCCATGATGGGAATTATGCAGAATGGAGTAGATATCCAGAGCCTCAAATGACATCACAACTATAGAAGACCGGGTGCTCAAATTATTGGATCTATAGAATTGCTCCATCATAAAAGAATGGAGGAGTACTAGCTACAGGGTTGTTAATGGAAGTCGCCAAACTCTGGTGAATGGATAGGGAGGCCACCTCCTCTGCAAACAAAGGCGTGAAGAGCAAAGAAAGAACACCGAGAGGGGTTTAACACAGAACCCTATTTCCCAATGTGAATTATGCCAAGGTGACGAGTTATCTAATGACTTATATTTGGGCACATGAGGATCTGGACTGATCATTTTGCAATACCTTCCAGAGATGATGCATAGAAGATCACATGTTGCACTTGTGTGTTCGCTCGTGAGCCCCATAGATATATTGTGGTGTTAATTTTGTTTACGTGATCTAGTATTGGTTGGTGAGGATGGTGATAAAATTACTTCAGTTTCTAAAGGTGCTATGAGAGGAATGAAGAACAAAAACGACTACAAGTAGATTATATATTTTGTTTTACAGAGAATGATATCCCTCTATTTATTTTGTGCCTGTAGTTGTGGGAGATAAGCCACACCGCCATAACTAAAAGTATGCTGCTAAGTGAAGTTTGGCACGTAGTCAGGAGATGTCTAAATAATATATATCATATGGATTGATAGGATTTGTTTCTCGTGTTTATGGTGCCAACTTGATAACAATCGGTATGAGGAATGGAAACTGGCTATGACATTTTGTCTATGATCGGCTATGATTAGATATTGGTTCCTATGGCAGGATATCTTTGGTGAATCCTCAAAGTGAGAATAAAATTATGAATACCGCATTATTATGCCTCCTTTATTATGAGTGATGTATGTTTATGGTGAGTGATACAGGCGTTCTCTCTAGGGAGATGTAGGATGGGGAGATGTAGGATGGTATATTGAAAAGAAATAGTCCGTAAAGAGGACCGTATAATATGGCGAATGCGACATCCTTTATATATTTACCTCATATGTTTAATGGCTCATACTTTAGTCAATCATTAGCAACATATGTATGCAATATCAGTCTTTCCTCAATTCATTGTTAGCAACATATGTATGCAATATCAGTCTTTCCTCAATTCATTGTGGTGTGGCTTCACGCTCTCGCTCTCGATGTTGGTAAATTTTGGACCGAGAATAGTTTTGTTTACAGTAACGCCATGTTGTGTTAAAAAAAGGGTCTGCTTCAGTCTCTATGGACTCGATATCAACTCTATCTGAGTCAAATACAAGCTTAAGATTCAGTTTTTCGAGACTTCATTATGAAGCAGAAATCACCAAGACTTGGATTAAAATCTCGTCCATTGAAAACCGCACTTTCAAACAAAAGTATTCACCTTCCCTCTATGTGGGTGTCAGTTGTGTGGTTTATTGAAACATTATATGGGGAGTTGAATAGTTCAATGCTGATCGAGTCAAGTGCTCATTTAATTTACTCCATTGGAAATCCAAGAAGATTTGAACACAATCCATTTATTTATATTATGGGCGAACAAAAGGGCTTGAACCCTTCACGCTGAACAAAGATATATGTTGTAGCATGGGTTAAATAATTCGTCACATGACTGAACAAACTTGATAAAAGACCTAACTTTCGTTTTAAATGTGATTTTCTTTTCAATTTCATTAATATGGGCATTTGAAGATAGTTTTGCAATTATTGATACCCATTTTAAAGTGATTTATGTTTGAAACTCAATAATGTCGAATGGTGCCAAGTCCTCAATGTTGCAATCCATGCATATATGTAATGTGTAGGCTCATATGCCTTTTTGTTT
Organism: Pseudotsuga menziesii; assembly: GCA_001517045.1. NCBI lineage: Eukaryota > Viridiplantae > Streptophyta > Pinopsida > Pinales > Pinaceae > Pseudotsuga > Pseudotsuga menziesii. The sequence goes on from LPNX010157530.1 coordinate 528,413, forward strand.
TTGACATAATTACATTATATGGTTTGGTTTGGGTACCATACTCAAGATTGGCATATGCACTTTTTCATAGTAAAGTGAGACCATGGAGTCCACTACTTATCCACTTTTATGGCATGGTAAAAGAAGATAATCGATCATGTGCACATTGTTGTAGTGGATTTTAAAGACCATTGAAGTATACCACTAGTACACATATTATTTGCAGCATTGTAAAATTGGGTGCATGATCAGTTGTACCCGACACCCTAAAACTGGACAGAAGTGCAAGTAAATCAGTTCAAGAGGACATAACTTTGAAAGGAGGAAAAAACAAAGACCCTTCTGCGATCATGAATTGAGACTTTTTGGAGCTCTAAGAATTGGTTTTTCAATGGGGAGATTTGATCTAGGAGGATATCCACAGTTAAAGAATGCAAAAGGTATCCATTATCTTCAAACGTATTCAGTCAATGAAGATCTCACAGAAAGCTTCCTCATGCAATTTGAATGGGGTCAAATGGACTTCTTATGTGAAAGAAATTACATGTTAAAATTATGGACAAAAGGGGAGGTTTTTCCAACAAAGTTCACAAAACATTGGACAAGTGTTTTACACATTAAAATTGAAGTTCAATGAAAAAATATGTAAAAGAGAATTATGTGAAAATTCTCATACAAAATCTCATTTAAATTGTGTAACACCCCGGTTTTGACCTTGCTTGCATTAAATATACATGATACATATATTGTAAATAATCATGGTGCGGAGCTAAAGGCCAAGGCCCCACCATCGATTTGGTTATGTTATGTTTCGGATTTGGAATTGTCACCGATGGTATATCAGGACATACAACATATATTAAATTGTGGCATCATGTAAATGTGCATTTTAATTAAATAACCCAACCGGCCATGTTCACTGCAACTAAATTGAGAAAGGGCATGATTCCAAAGGATAAGGAGGGGGAATGCTAAACATTGAGCCATGGGGGAAAATCCATGTGTCACCACTCTCTTCACTCACCTTCCCTTGTCGCATCCAACCACCATCCTTAACTATCCTGTTGTTGGTTGGAGCATCTATTCGCTGACAGAAAGACCACTACGCCATGTTGCCATTCTCCCCATGTCTGTACTCTCTCCACGACGTGCATTTTGGACTGCGGATGGCTTGCCCACTATCCCGATCGAGAGCTGTTTGTTTTCCCCAGGATGAGTGGAGTTAAAAGGAACCGCGATTCATTGTTTGAGGGTTCGGTTCTCCTCTTCCTCACAGATTGTTGGCCTGCGAACATGTTTGGTTCTCCTCTGCCTCATGGTTTTGTTGGCTTGCGGATCGATTCTTTCCTCTGTTCACGTAGAGTTTTGTGTCTTCTCCACCATCATCAGACCTGTGTAATGATTCTGCTACTCTATTGTTGATTCGTGACAGTAATTCCATTCATAGTTTTGGTTGACTGCATCTTTTTCCCCGATGTATAGATTGGGAGTCTGTTCCTTTTCCCATTTTCTAGTCTGTGTAAGTTTTCCAGCGACTGCAGTGGAAATTGTGTGCTGTGGGCTTAGGGTTGCTCGTGGGCTGTTATTTGCCACGATTGCTAGACTGTGTTTTTCCCATGTCAAAGCTTGAATAGTTGTTTGGCTGTATGCATGCAGTGGTTTTGTCCTTGGATTGCATTGGTTTGGTGAATGAGGGTCGTTGTGCTTCATAAACCTGGTGGTTTGGGAACCACACAGATAGAGCTAGTGGGCTGGATTTCTTATCCACCACCCTTGAATAGCACTGGAAGGGAGATCAGGGTCTGAGGGACTGCGTTGCAGAGAAAGAACTGATTTCCTTGTGTTGGGTGTGGGTGGGTGTCCCAGAAGCCAGACTGGTTTTGGTGTAGGTGTCCTTATCTCTTTAGTGAGCTCACCAGCTTAGCATTTAGCCTTTCCCAGCTCTTGGATGGCCTGATAAACCCAACTTGGTTGGCTTGGCTAATCTGTTGTTCGCCCGATAAACCCAGCTGTGTTGGCTTGGTTGAACTGTGTACCCTTGTGGTGTTGTTATCCTTGGCTATGTGTGAGCCTGTTAGTTCCTTATTCCTTGCGGAATCATGCCTGGTTCGGGGGTGGCAACGTTGTTGAAAGATTAAGGAGCACGCGAGCCTATGGTTGGGTGGAAGGTTGCAGCGACGTAGCTGGTTGTAGAACAAGTTCTTTATAAGATAAGTATTCTTGCCTAACTTGTGTCTGCAATCATATTTACCGTTGATGAATGATGATATACATGTTAAATGCTGATTTGTATATGCATGAGTCTTGATTGATATGTTGTTTGCTTCCACTATGCAAATGAATGATTAATGCATCGTAGTATGTTTTATGTTTTTAAAGTATCCTGCTTCAACACTATATGTATGTGTATGTTCATGTTCATGGGGATAGATCCCTGGATGATTTGATGTATCGTAGCGTCCTCTTCGCCAGTCGGAGGGTCGGGGATATTACAGTGTGGTATCAGAGCTCTGGTTGCAGCATGGGCCTGAATGGGCCATGAAAGATCAAATAGCAGAGGCAGGTCGCCTTCTTCCCAATAGCGATCAGGAAATTGTAGTAGGAAAACTCAAAAAAATTTCTAAGTGCCAGAATCATCCGCCATTGGAAGACGTTACTGGTTCGTGCGCCTGCCATTGCGGAAGCCTAGAGCACTAGTCTTTCGACAAGGAAAAGTTTTGACTACTGATGTCGATGTGCTTCATTTCGTCGGTCGAAACAAAACAGTTGATTTGATCGGCGATGGATAGGAGATGGTCGAGCTGATGAAGCGGCGGAAGAAGGTAAAGAGAAAAATTTTGAAATTTTTTTCTAAGTCCGACCATCGACGATTGGAGGAAGATAGTTGTTTTCATCACCGATGGTTAGACGAGGGAACTGCCGATGAACTACATCAAAAACATTTAGCCGATTGCGTACCCGCCATTGCGGCAGTCTAAGACACTATCCACCCGATGGATAGTTGATCCGACGGTCGATGCAGCAGAAGACAAAGGAGGAAATTTTCAAAATATTGTAAGTGTTGACTTCATCGACCATCGAAAAATATTAGTGGTTTCGACCACCGACAAGTGTTCTGGCCTGCGAGAAGAAGAAGAAATTTCCAAAAATTTTCTAAGTATTGACTTCATCGGCCTTCAGGAAATGTCAGTGGCCCAGGTCCCCAATGAACATTGGAAGGAATTAGTGGTTCAAGTGCTGCCGTTGCGGAATCCTAGTGCACTAATCCTCCGATGGATACATGTTTCACTTACCGATGCCGTGATGGTTGTGTTTCAGTCGCCGATCGGAGGAGAATAGTCGTTGTCATCGCCGAAGAATAGCAGATGGAAGAGCCAATGCGGTAGAAGACAAGCCAAGAAGAAAATTCAAAATTTTCTCTAAGGCATGAGATCATCTGCCATCGGGCAATGTTAGTGGATCGGATCACCGATCGAAAAAGGTTCAATGAAGGAGAACCGCAGTTGCAGCTGCTTAGGAAACTATCCATCTGATGCCGCAATGAATAACTACTCTGACCGTCGACAAAGTCGTGAGCTGCGGAAGACATAGGAATATTGTGGGCCGCCATTGCGAAGGCCGAAAAGACTAACCGTCTGATGCATAGGGCACCCAACCGCCAACACAGTGGTTAGTCTATGCTAGTGTCGACGAAGTTCAGAATGATAGATGATTAAGGACCCGATTAGAAGAGAACTTTGAAGAGTATAAAGTCATTGAAAAAGTTTTAATGATTAGGCTGTCGATCGGACAGAATCAAAGGATCGTGAACCCGCCGTTGCAGCAATCCAAGGCACTATCCACCCGATGGATAGTAGGCCCGATAGCTAAAGGATGTCCGCGAAAACCATAGGAGGAACACTTTTCGCCGTTGCAGCTGCTCAAAGGACTGTGCACCCGATCAAAAGTCGATTTCCTCATCGATGAAAATCGAAAGTTTAGTTGGTTTTCCGCTGAAACGCTAGAAAGAAATAAGCAAACAGACTGCCGATGAACTAGGTGTTTTTACCACCGAAGAATCAGAAAGATAGCTGGGAAGAGGTCCGATTGGGCCCAAGGAGATTTGGGTTTTTTGAAGGAATTTATTAGTAATTTTTCAAGTAGTTTTCAACTATCTTTCAGTAGGTTTTCAGCAAACTGTCCATGGTCATAGGGCTAAAAAGAAAGAGAGAAAAACTTTGTGTTTTAAGCAAAAATGTGTTTTATGATTTTCCAAAAGAGGAAGGTAAGTAGTTTTGATTTATATTAATGACATGCATCTAACAATTTGCTACTAACACATTGGAGAAACATAGACAACTTTCAAGAGCATTACTCCAGAAAGAACAGTGTGGTAAAGCAAGAGGTGGTTCAGTCATGAGAACCCATGATGGGTATGATGCTCGAGATTCTTACGAGCGAGCAGAAGATGCCATGGGAGAAAATGTCCGTAATGGAAATGATGACAGAGAGTCTAATGGAAGGATATTCCAGGGGACACCCTCCGAGGTTGCAGCCACCATGAGAAGCTTGGTTAAATCCCAGGAAGAGCAGCATTAGTTGAATGCTGCCATATTGCAGAGTTTGATAGACTTGCAGAAAAATATAGATTATAGACAAGGTACATCAAGGCCAGAAGGAAGTAAGAGCAGCACTAGGAGAAGGAGAAGGACTTCTAGTGGATCATTTGATTCTGAATAATCCAGCGGGGATACAAGTTCATCTTCTCATAAAAGGAAAAGAAGAAGGCACCATAGGGATCGCTCTCGAGATGAATTTAGGAAAGCTAAACCTCCTACATTTGATGGAGAGATAAAGACAGGACAAGAAGATGAAGCTTGGATTCTTGGGATAAAGAAGTACTCTCAAGTGCAGGATTATTTAGGAAACATGAAGGAAAGAGTTGCCATATTCAATATGAATGGACGAGCATCCATTTGGTGGGAACAATTCAAGCAAGTAAAGAGGATCAGTGAAAGGAAAATGAAGTAAAAACAGTTCAAGAAGTAATTTAGGTAGAAATACCTCTCTGACGGGTATTATGATGACAAGATCAAGGAGTTCCATGAGCTGAGATTGGGACAACAGACCATGGATGAATATGAAAATAATTTTTTGGAATTGTTGACGTACGCTTGGTACATCAGAGATGAAAAAGTGAAGATCCAGCGGTTTCTGAGCGGATTGCCTCAAGCCTACAAAGATAGAATTGAGTTCTATGAACTGAGAACTCTCGAAGAAGAAATAAGAAAGGCTAAATATTGCTATGAGCAAAGCAAAGGTAAACCTAATTACCATAAGGCATGGAAGGACAATAAGAATGAGAAGTTTGACCAAAGGAGGAAAGGTTTCAAACCTTCTAGGTTCAGGAATCAGTAGAAGCAACCATCCCAAGCTGTGTGTAATCCAGTTGGAATGACAGGTGGAAAGCCTAAAGATCCACCACAGAATAAAGGTCCACTCAAATGTTGGAAATGTGAAGGACCCCACTTGCGTAGATATTGTCCACTTGAGAATGAAAGTGCAAGGACAGCTTAAAACATTCAGGAAGCATAAATAGTGGGTCAAGTAGCAAGGGAAGTCCCTAGAATTTATACAGCATTGGAGGACTGCTAGGGAGATCATCAGTCAACTATGGTTGAAGTTGCAGGTAATATTGTTGAACAATCTGTTTCTATTTTGATTGAACCTAGTTCTACTCACAGTTATATCACTCCTAGGGTAGTGGAGATTTGTGCTTTTAAGAAGGTAAAGCATAGAAAATCTTGGTTAGTTCAGCTGGCCACTCAGACTAAGAGAAAGGTCAGTGAAGTGGTAGAGAAATGTCCATTGGTTATGAATGGATTGATCACCTGTGTGGATTTGAATGTTCTACAGCTTGGTTCCTATGATGTTCTCATTGGAATGGATTGGTTAGAAGCTCATTGAGTGAAGCTTGACTATTATAACAAGACTTTTGAATGCACGGATGAAGAAGGAAACCCAGTAGTGGTGAAAGGTATTCTGAAGGTAATTTCAGTAAGGCAGGTTTCAACATTGTAGTTGAAGAAGTTCTGTAGGAAGGGTTGCCAGTTGTATGCAGCTCATATTCTGGAACCAACAGGAGACGAAACTCCTAGGTTGGAAGACTATCAGGTGTTACAAGAATTCAAGGATGTGTTTTCTGATGAGATTCCAGGACTTCCTCCAAAGAGGGGCATTGATTTAACCATTGAACTTGTACCAGGAGCAGCACCAGTGTCCAAGACACCCTACAGGATGAGTACACTAGAGATGCTAGAGTTGAAGATGCAACTGCAAGAGTTGTTGGAAAAGAAGTATATCCAACCGAGTGTGTCTCCTTGGGGAGCACCACTTCTATTTGTGAAGAAGAAATATGGTACACTTAGGTTATGTATTGATTACAGGCAGTTGAACAAGGTTACTATGAAGAATAAATATCCTTTGCCTAGGATTGATGACCTCTTTGATCAAATGAGAGGAGCAAAGGTATTTTCCAAGATTGACTTGAGGTCTGGTTACCATCAGGTGAGAATCAAGGATGAAGACATTCATAAGACAGCCGTCAGGACAAAGTATGGGCACTATGAGTTTGTAGTGGTACCATTTGGTCTCACCAATGCACCAGCTACATTTATGTACCTCATGAACGGCGTCTTCAGCAAGTATTTGGACAAGTTTGTTCTTGTTTTCCTCGATGGCATTCTTGTTTATTCTAAGAATGAGGTGGAGCATGAAGAGCATTTGAGGTTGACATTGCAATTGCTCAGGGAGCATCAGCTGTATGCAAAACTGAGCAAGTGTGACTTCTATAGAGATATAATTCAGTATTTGGGTCACATTATCTCAGAATAAGGTATATCAGTAGACCCTGAGAAGATTGAAGACATTATGAATTGGCCTACTCCAAGAAATGTGACAGATGTAAGATCTTTTATGGGACTTGCAGGATACTACAAGAGATTCATTGAGGGATTTTCCAAGGTTGCACATGCCATCACTTCTTTGCAAAAGAAGGGGGTGAAGTTTGAATGGACTTCAAAGTGTGAAGAAACCTTCCAGCAGTTGAAGAATCTTCTCACTAGTGCAGCAGTGTTGAAGGTTGTAGACCCAGAGAAATATTTTGTGGTATGTACCGATGCATGTGGAAAAGGGCTTGGAGGATTCCTTATGCAGGACAACCACGTGATATGTTATGAGTCGGGGAAGATGAAGGAACATGAGAAGAACTATGCCACTGATGATATAGAGCTTGTAGCCATAGTACATGCCCTCAAGATGTGGAGACATTACTTGATAGGTAGAATATTTGAAGTCAGGACAGACCACTGTGGTCTGAAGTATTTGTTTGATCAACCTACTCTGAATGTTAGGCAAGCGAGATGGATGGAATTTTTATGTGAGTTTGATTTTCGAAATCAAGCATATAAAAGGAAAGGAGAATAAGGTAGCTGATACACTTAGCAGGAAGGTACAGGAAATGCATGTGGCATCTCTTAGTATTTGCCAATTAGATTTGAGGCAGTAGATTGTTAATCATGTTGTCAGAGATGAATTGTATGAGCAGGTAAAAGACAAATTGTAGCAGCAAAGTCTTGAGAAGAAGTATGAAGGATATAAATTGGAAGAAGATGGACTTATTCTTATAAAAGCAGAATTTATATTCTGAATGTAGCATATTTGAGGAGAGTTGTTATGGATGAAATCCATCAAGCTTCGTATTTTTTGTCACCCTGGATATCAAAAGACAATTGCTATAGCTAGAAAGCAATACGTTTGGCCAAGAATGAAAAAGGACATGGCTAAGTACATTTCAAGGTGCATGAAATGTCAACAGGTAAAGGTTGAGCATCAACATCTAGCAATTTTGTTGTAGCCTTTGCTAGTTCTGGAATGGAAATGGGAAGTTATTTCCATGGATTTTATCACAGGATTGCCGATGACTTGGAGACAACATGATTCCATCATGGTTGTGGTAGAAAGGTTGACAAAAGCAACACATTTTATACCAATGAAGTCTACGCATAAGACTGATGACATTGCAAATATTTTCATGAAGGAGATTTTCAAATTGCATGGATTGCCGAAGGCAATAGTTTATGATAGAGATGTCAAGTTCACTTCCAATTTCTGGAAGGGGTTGTTTGCAGATTTGGGTACAAAGATAAACTTCAGCACTGCATACCATCCTCAGACAGATGGGCAGACAGAGAGAGTTAATCAGGTCCTTGAAGATATGCTTCGCATGTATGTGATGGAAAAACCAACCAAGTGGGAAGATTACTTACACTTGGTAGAGTTTGCTTATAACAATGGACATCAAGCATCCTTGGGGATGAGTCCGTATGAAGCTTTGTATGGAAGAAGGTGTAGGACACCAGTGACTTGGGATAACCCAGTGAACAAAGTTGTGCTTGGACCAAAATTGCTCAAGGAAATGGAGCAAGAGGTTGTAAAGATTAGGTAGAATCTGAAAGCAGCACAGGACAGACAGAAAAGCTATGCAGATAAGCATAGAATGAACAGGGATTTTAGTGTTGGGGATCATGTTTACCTCAGAGTGAAAGCAAAGAAAAGTTCCTTGAAGCTTGGAAGTTGTGCTAAGCTGTCACCTAGATATTGTGGGTCATTTGAAGTGCTTGAAAGAATAGGGCCTGTTGCATATAGACTTGCATTGCCTGCTAGTACTAGAGCTCATAATGTTTTTCATGTTTCTTTGCTTAAGAAATATGTACATCATCCTAACCATGTGATAAATTGGGATGTGATTAAGGTGGAACTCGAGGGAGAGTTCCAAATTGAGCCAATGCGCATCCTTGATAGGAAGGTCACAATGCTTCGGAACCGAGCCATAGGGCAGGTAAAGGTGCAATGGGAGCACTACGGGCCTGAAGAGGCTATGTGGGAGATGGAGGATGCCATGTGATTGGCACATCCATTTTTGTTCAATCCTGCAGAACACTGAGGCGGTACTAGTGTAGCATTTTGTTCAAATTTTGTAAAGCACTCAGGACAGTGCTATTGAAGGGGGAGGGGAATGTAACACTTGGGTTTTGACCCTGTTTGCATTAAATATACATGATACATATATTGTAAATAATCATGGTGCAGAGCTAAAGGCCAAGGCCCCACCATCGATTTGGTTATGTTATGTTTCGGATTTGGAATTGTCATCAATGGTATATCGGGAAATACAGCATATATTAAATTGTGGCATCATGTAAATGTGCATTTTAATTAAATAACCCAACCAGCTATGTTCAGTGTAACTAAATTGAGAAGGGGAATGATTCCAAAGGATAAGGAGGGGGAATGTTGAACATTGAGCCATGGGGGAAAAGCCATGTGTCACCACTATCTTCACTCACCTTCCCTTGTCACATCTAACCACCATCCTTAATTGTCCTGTTGTTGGTTGGAGCATCTATTCGCTGACAGAAAGACCACTACGCCACGTTTCCATTCTCCCCACGCCTACACTCTCTCCACGTTGTGCCTTTTGGACTACGGATGGCCTGCCCACTATCCCGATCGGGAGCTGCTTGTTTTCCCCAGGCTGAGCAGAGTTAAAAGGAGCCGCAATTCATTGTTTGAGGGTTCGGTTCTCCTCTTCCTCATGGATTGTTGGCCTGCAAACATGTTCGGTTCTCCTCTGCCTCATGGTTTTATTTCCTTGTGGATCAATTCTTTCCTCTATTCATGCAGAGTTTTGTGTCTTCTCCACCATCATCAGACCTCTGTAACGATTTTGCTACTCTATTTTTGAGTCGTGACAGTAATTCCATTCACAGTTTTGGTTGACTGCGTCTTTTTCCCCCACGTATAGATTGGGAGTCTATTCCTTTTCCCATTTTTTGGTCTGTGTAAGTTTTCCAGCGACTGTAGTGGAAATTGTGTGGTGCAGGCTCAGGGTTGCTCATGGGCTATTATTTGCCATGATTGCTAGACTGTGTTTTTTCCCTGTCAAAGCTTGAATAGCTGTTTGGCTGTATGCATGTAGTGGCTTTGTCCTCAGACTGCATTAGAGTGGTGAATGAGGGCCATTGTGGTTCATAAACCTAGTGGTTTGGGAACCACACAGATAGAGCTAGTGGGCTGGCTTTCTTCTCCACCACCCCTGAATAGCACTGGAAGGGAGATCAAGGTCTGAGGGACTGCGTTGCAAAAAAAGAACTAATTTCCTTGTGTTGGGTGTGTGTGGGTGTCCTAGAATCTAGATTGGTTTTGGTGTAGGTGTCCTTAGCTCTTCAGCGAGCTCACCACCTTAGCATTTAGCCTTTCCCAGCTCCTGGATGGCTTGATAAACCCAACTTGGTTGGCTTGGCTAATATGTTGTTCACCTGATAAACCCAACTGTGTTGGCTTGGCTGAACTATGTACCCGTGTGTTGTTGTTATCCTTGGCTATGTGTAAGCCTGTTAGTTCCTTATTCCTTGGGGAATCATGCCTGGCTCGGGGGTGGCAGCGTTGCTGAAAGATTAAGGAGCACGCGGGCCTATGGTTGGGTGGAACGTTGTAGTGACTTATCTGGTTGCGGAACAAGTTCTTTTTAAGATAAGTATTCTTGCCTAACTTGTGTCTGCAATCATATTTACTGTTGATGAATGGCGATATACATGTTAAATGTTGATTTGTATATGCATGAGTATTGATTGATATGTTGTTTTCTTCCACTATGTATATAAATGATTAATGCATCGTAGTATGTTTTATGTTTTTAAAGTATCATGCTTCAGCATTATATGTATGTGTATGTTCATGTTCATGGGGCTAGATCCCCAGATGATTTGATGTATTGTAGCGTCCTTTTCGTCGGTCGGAGGGTCGGGGACGTTACAAATTGTAAAAAGGAAATTAAAAAGGTGTGAGAATACACCTCACCAATTGGGTTCCTAGTTCTAGGGGGTGTTGAGATCTCCATGGAGAAATATGAGACCGTTTTATCCACCTATCCCTTAGGGTGTCTCTTGATCCTAATTTAGGGTATCATGGAAGAGATATGCTCCTTAACATGAGTGATGAGTAATCATCCATAAAAATACAATCAAATCCTATGATTTGGAGAAGGAAGATAAGTTTTTTGGAGAGATATTTCTAGTAAGATTTGTTTGATAAATTTCATCCAAAGATGGGAGAAACAATTCAGTTCATGTGAGATCCTTGGTTCTCCTTGGTGAGGAAGATGAAGGTATCCCAATATGGGAATGCGCCAGTTGAAGTGAAGATCATACAATTGTACTTATGAAAGGCATATATCTTTGAAGTATATAAAAAAGCGACTCAAAGTTTCAATGAGTCTAGAGACGTAGCTAGGAGTTTTGGTGAACTCCGTTACCATCTGGTTCGTCATGTATGTATGTGTGAATACTTCTATTTTCTTTTGATTAAGATGAGTTCATATACATAATGTTGACAAAATGCTCATATTTATATGCAAATGATTGTAATCAAATATCCTTATTATAAAATTTTATGTGAGTAAGTACTCCTCAGAGTTTTCAAATCAATTGATTTGAATACATTCCAACAGAAGGTAAGTAAGCTCATTACACAACAATAGAAGCAGACCGATATGGTGGAAGAATTGCAAGAAGATGCAAAAAGAGTTGTTGGAGCTATTGGTCCAGTGCTAGTTGAAGTAAGACAGGCAGTGGCATTTGCACAAGTAATGAATTTAGTACATATCTCCATTGAAGTTCTTGAATAAATGGTCAAATCAAGGGAAGCAATCCAACTGCTTGTAGAGGAAGTCAAGAAAATTGTCCAAGACTTTTGGAAAAATATTAATACACTAACACTGTTGACTTGAAGTGGCTCGGTACGAGCCACATGTGAGTATTGGGGGTCTCCTACTAGCTTAGGGTTTGATTTTGGACATTTTGGTACCACTTTTGTAAATTTTGGTCGAAGGTTATGACATAAGGGTGATAGGAAGAGTAAACCCCAACAATTGAGGGAGAAATCAATGAAGAATAACTGCTTTTAGAGAAGTCCGATCGAAAGGTTGGTTAGTTAGTTGGGACTTTTTTTCCACTTATGTAATGTGTCAAGTAGTGGGAGCAAGATGTAAATCGAACCATTACATCCTATAAATATGTAATAGGTTTGGATGATAGATAGAGAAAACAAGAAACAAAAAGAGATCAAAACAAGTTGATGTAACAATGTTTCCAGTCGAAGTTTGAGTTGAGTTGCAATGTATGAGTCAATATGTAGGATTTGTGCACAGATATGTTGTAAAGAGTGATTAAGAAGATGTATCTATGTTGAGTGCACAGACATGAACCGTTCGAGCTGCGACTCTTATGAATAAATAAACGATTTTGTGGTTTTCTCCCAGTTTGGGTTTGAATGTTAAATACTGGTGTTCTATGTGTGATGTGTTATGTTATTTATTGATTAAATGACCAAATGATTAATGTGAATGGTTAAGTAATGCGAATGAATGTTAAATATGTATTGTTATTTGAATACATATGTCTAATATATGTCAAAACTATAGACGTTTGTTATGTCGCAATATATGATATGTCGATGTCTGGTTTTTCTATGTGGTTTATGTCGAGGTAAGTGTTAGTGAGAATCCCCTTCACCACTGTAGAAACCTTGTTCTTGCATATCCTTTAGGTACTTCGAGTGAGACTACATCTACTCTATAGGTGTTGTTGGGAGGCTTCAAACCCTTTAAGGTCGATATCTTGGGGTTTATTGATAACAGTCATTATGAACCTAGGTTAGCATGAATTTGTGTCAAAAGATATTATTTATCATAATTACATGTATACATGTTTATATCTTATAATTTGGGGTGGAATAGAACCTATGGTTTTATTAGATTGCACAAGGATGAGACAATTGTATTGTACAAATTATAACTAGAAGAAGACAAGTGATAACATGTAGTTAAGGCATAGACAATGAGTGATTACAACTACCCATGGAGAAGAAGTAACATATAAATTATTTGTGCCACTGAACTTGTGGCCTATCGGTGCTCACCAACCACAAGTTAAGTGGTTGTGCTTGTCAATATGTTTAATGATCAAAAGATTCCTTAAAATGGTTAATAATTTTTATTTTTATAAGTGGAGATGGTAATTTAAATTAATAATTTTTTAAATAATTTTACATCGCAAGAATTTTTAAGGGAGTAGTCTAGAATCTTTACAATTTGCACCCTTTTATGTTGAGAGTATCCTCATGTTTTTTGTCTATTTGTTGAGTTGTCCACTCCATCCATCCGTCTGCAACTTGTCGTATCGATTCCTGATCACCATATTTACCTATAATATCTATCATCACGTAGAGCATGTAGTCATTTCTAGTTAATCCATGACTATCAAAATCAAGGCGCTAGCTTACAAATGTCTAATGTCTTCTCTTGACCAATCCCTCCCTTCTCCCCTTCCCAAGCTCACGCCTGCATTCAAGTTCTCTCTTTCTTGCTCTCATCCACTATGTCCCTACTTCCTCTCATCCACCAACAACCAACAAACAATATACCAACAAGTAATTTGATTCCTAGATATTGTTCACTGAATCACGATTTAAACTCAAAAAGATGGGACGTTGATAACATTATTTGGTATTTGCACAAAACAATACATAAATTTCAAAACGTTTCAACAGTTAAACACAAATAACTTTGAGAATTAATGCAAAAACACAGTAGGATCGATCTCTATTGTGAAATTTTAACAAAAAACATCAATCAAGTGCACACAATTTTCCTTCCTTATAAAATTACAGTATAATCTTAAAGAGATCAGAGTGAACATTATTCTCTTCCATGAGACCCAAAAGAATGGAAAACAAAATAAGTGTAGCTATTATTCTTTTCATGGTAAAACAAAATAATATATCTAAATAATTATCAACTAATTGTACCTTTGCATAACAATATACACATTAGCACCAACAAAAAAATTAAGAATCCAAGAGATCTCCATTTCCCAATGCTAAGAGAACTATCCCTAAAACCCAAAGCTATTATTGTTCTCATACTCCAAGTTATAAGTCACAATTGGGATCAATAGAGTTTGAACCTACAAAATTTAAATGATTGTTAACACAAACAGTGAGTTGGATGCAAAATCGATACACATACTAAGTATGCTTGATATAAATACATATTAGAACAATTTTATGAATATGTGAATAATTACTCCTCTTCATAACCAAAATATCTGGAAAAGGAAGCATTTCATAAAAATAAATCCTTGCCATGTTTATGGTTGGAAACAATCAAGTGTTTCTATAATACAATAAGTTTTTGTTGTTGTGGTTAAATAAACATTGAAACATGCCTCAAATGACTATCCTTTGATCAGTTTAGAGTCCCATAAGAATAACAAATATTTTACTTATAATCTTCCTGATATACAACAAAGGTTTCTATTGGTAAGAGCAATTAGAATAGACATAATCAAAATCATTTAATCAATATAGTAAAACTTTATTGAAGAAAATAAATATAATCAAATAAAATCTTGGGTTTAATGGAAGAAAGTTGAAACTTGAAAACCCATTTGACACATTGATAATTTTTTTTAAGAATTCCATTACTTTGCAGTGATGACACAACATAGTGATTCTAGATCAATATGAAAAACAATATGTGAAGATATTGGGGAAAAACAAACAATGAATATCATTTTCCTTAACCATAGCATAACAAAAATAGATAGTTCTATAGAAAAATAGTAAATATTATCATAAACAATCTCTACAACATTCCAACACAAAGTTAAATGTTGTTGCATGTTAAAGGAGTTAGGTATTAATGCTTGATACAGGCATTAGGGAGGGTGTTCGACAAGGCCTTGGGTGAATCCAACTCACAAAAATAATACCCGGAATGAGGGAATCCTTGAGGATCAGATTCCAACCATACAAAGAAATATGGGTTTTTCCTAGGACCAACAAGTTAACCTACTCAGGGTTGTGCGCAAATTCTTCACATGTAGACAACTTCCCATAAATGTTGAATAAGATGAGAAATAAAATTTACTATGAGTTGTACAATTCAACATTATTGTAACATATTTTGCAAATTTATGAAAGGCATGGTCCCATAATCTCCAAAGTACTGATTCATAGAAGATTACAAATTTTGTTAGGATTATTATTAATCCTCCCTTTGACCACATTGTCTATTTGTTCATTTTCCTAGATTAGGAGGTCCTCATCACTTCACTATTGTATGGGGGACACACCTAGTCGGGTGCTAGTGGGCACCTACAACTAATTTCTCCTGCTTGCATGAGTTTTGGTGCTCTAGGGATCAATCCATAGATTTAGGAACCCATCCTGAGTGCAACCAAGAGTGTCCAATAGTTGACTCTAGTAGGTATTCAATTATGTCTAATTATGCTCTGATTCTCATCAGTTAGTTCACTCTCAGTCTCTCTAGTTCCAGTTTGCATGATTTATGGGAGTATGGGTGCCTTTATTCACCTACCCTCTTCATTTAACTGGCTGTGAACTCTTTCACTGATCCAGAGTTGTATTAGTGAGCTCTAGTGGTGATTTTCCCACACTGAGTTAGCTCCTGAGTAAGTCTAGGTTGGTAGATTCAACAGCCTCTTTAGGTATTCGAATTTTTCCTTGATGTTGTATTATATATTCACACATAACGATGAATAATATTTCATGGAAAATTTATTCTATTGTTCCTCAAATCATTGTGTAATAGCAATTATTCTTTTCTATACTTTTCTTGTGCAATCTATGTGAAGACTATTTATGTACCAAGATCTGACTTGTCAAATCTAATATGGCAACAGATCCTGGTCAGGCCATTATAATATCCCACTTCCATTGATGCACCAAAAGTAGGTGGGTTCCACATATATATTGGAATTATTTCCTTGGTCCCTTTGTATTATACCCAGAGAATTCTATCCAGGTGTGAAGCGCCGTGATAATCTGCTCATTGTCGAATTAGAGGTTGATTTGTATTACAAAAAAAATATTTCTAGTTTTGTGCAGGTATTTAGTTCTCTCACCAGTAGCGTAGCAACAGATCATGGATATATCTAATATAGTAACATTGAATTCCTTCAATTATCATTAATGGAAATCCAATATTGAGATACTATTGTGCAACAAATGTCTCTACATAGTTACTATGGCATTAGAAATTGAGCCAAATGCAGTTGTTGAGAAAGAACAGTGGCATAACAGGAAGGATGAATATTATGGATTGCTTTGTATCTCTCTTTATCCGAAACTTATTTTCCATCTTGATCGCTTGAAAATCCTGAATGAAGTGTGGATCGAACTTCATTCCCTCTTCAGAAATCATGATGAGCTCAAAGGACATTAATTGGAGAATGATTTAATCTCATTGAGACCAAGTGAATTCGAAACCATTGAGGATTTCATCACCAAGTTTAAGTAACTAGTGTTTTTTTTCAATCAATGTGGGATTGAGAAGAAAGAAGAGAAATCAATCATTTCCATCCTATCAAAGTTGGGTCCGGAATAATCAGTGTTTACGTCAACATTTCATGCTACTAAGCTTGCAGTTCGAAATTGGAGGATGCCATCCTTGGATGCATTCATAGATTCTCTCACTCAAGAGAAAGTAAAGCTGATTCAAATGGGGACTCTCAAAATATCAAAGGATCATTATCTTGTAGCTCTTGAAAGAAATAATTTCAAGTCCAAAGGAAAGAAAAAAATGAAGGAGAAGAAGCCAAAGTCAGACTCCGAAGATGAAGGTTCTTATTCTACTGATGAAGGTTCGAATTCCAAGAAGAAAAGAAACAAGAAAAGGAGATCAAAGAGTGCCTATTGCATCAAGAATTCTCACAATGAAAAATATTGTTTTAAGAAGAATATGGTCATCATGAATCAATTAATCGAAAGGAACAACATTGATGTTCCAAATTTTGCAAGAAATGAAGGAAGGGAAAACTTTGTTGATCCCCATGGGCACTGCCACAATGTGCAATTTAAAGTTAATGATTGTCATGATTTTATTTAAAAATTTAAATATTTTCCCCATTTCTCTGATTTTGATACTCATTCTGATATATTAGAATAAAAAATCTCATTTCCTCCCTTGGAAAATAGGGCCTATGAGTTCCCTAGAGCCATCTCCTCTCAATATTAGTTTTTTTGTCACTAGTTTCTCTGATTTTGATACTCATTATTATTTCTATGATTTAGAATATTATTTTAAGGCTAATATGTAGTTTATTCCATCCTTATCCCATCCATTTGATGCTCATAAGACCATACAACTCCCAAATTCTCTAGTTGGTAAACTAGACAATGTCATGGTTTCCTATATTGTATCATTGGTGAAAGTTGTTATTATGTCTTTCTCTTCCATCATTGGATGGTTTTACATGTCATTGGATATATGAGGTATGATGTTACATAAAATTGTATCTGATATAACCTTTATTAGGTGTAATTTTAGATCCTTATACTCTCCAAATTTCCCCAAATTTCAATATAGTCTAGTTACACCTCGTTTTCCTACTGTGACTCAACCTGATTTTGGAGCCACTATACCTTGGTTTTTTACTGCTCCATATGAATTAATTTATGATATTTCAGAGACTCATAATATACATTACATAATTATAAATTTTTCACATCAGTTTGGAAAGAAGGTTTATGATTGGATTCAGCATTATGCAACTACACAAGGAATTGTTAGGATTATTAATCCTCCCTTGTCCAAATTTGGTCATATGTCTAAATTGGGAGTCATGTCTAAATCGGGAGTCCATTCCAGTCTATTTATAGTCATTAAAACCATCGGGTCCACTTGACCTAATTGGGGCACATGTTTCAGTTACTAAAGTGCAAGGAACACTAATTGAGGCTCACTACCACTTATTGCACTTGATTGCATAAGTTTAGGAGCCTCCTAGATCAATCCCTACACTTTAGGAAGCCACTGGGACTGCTGAAACCAACCAAGGTCAGTTCACTTCAGTTAATGACTAGTCAAGCTAAGTTAGGAGTTAGTTACATTCAGTTCAAGTCCTCTACATTCAGTTAGCGCTAGGTTTACTTGACTGCACACATGTGGGGCGCATTTCTCACCTACCACAGTAAGTTAACCTTAGTCAAAACTGAATGTAACACTTTAGTTGTGTTTTAGAGCTCCGATGAACTCCGGTTATGGTTTAGACAAGGTCAGTTAATCACTGAGTCCTTTGATAGTAGTTTAGACAAGGTCTTGGTTACCTACAGTCAAGTAGAGTCTAATCAATTCGAACTTCCTCATGTGGATTCGAATTGCTTGTGGCTATTAAATCCATTTTAATTCTTTGTAATTATCATCAGATTACTTTTTTGATTAATGAAAGCATTCACAGCTGCAAGCCTTTTGCACTGTTTCATTCTTCAATTGCTGAGTAAATTGTGAGATCCACTTTATGAGTTATGTATTTGTCTACAGATCTATATGCTCAAATTTACAGGAATTGAGTCTGTTGATTTCATTGATGTTCTTTGTTTAATATAAGATTGAAATATCTCTTTTCAATATAATATTTTATTTTCAAATATAATATTTTATGTTGTCACATCGAGGATCATTCATATGATTTTCCTTCATCACCAGAAGATGAGTTTCAATGGGTTTCTCCACATGTTTTTTGTCTACACAACATCAAAAAATTGATACATGATCAAGGAATCTACAGCAACTCCACCAAGAAGTAGTACATTCAGATTATTCAAGTGAAGAACAAGACAAAGTGAAGACATTCATTTAAATTATGTTCCATGTCAATTTTTAAGGAAGGATTTTCCCCATGCGGTTTTTTCCTTTTTCCACATTTTACATGGACAAATAAATTCTTACATTTAGATTTTATGGGTGACATTTGGTCTTAGTTACTAGATCTCACATTGTCCAAAGTTAGGATTAAATGGGGATTTTAGGATTATTATTCATCCTCCATTTGAACACATAGTCTATTTGTTCATTTTCCTATCTTATGAGGTCTTCATCACTTCACTAGTGCATGGGAGACACACCTAGTGGACACCTACCACTAATTGCACCTGCCTGTATGAGTTTTGGTGCTCTGGGGATCAATCCCTATATTTTAGGAACCCACTTTGAGTGCCTCCAGTAGTGTCCAGCAGTAGAATCTAGTAGGTATTCAATTATGTCCAGTTAGTCTCTGATTCCCATCAGCTAGTTCACTCTCAGTCTCTTTGCACCAATTTGCATGATTTAAGGGAGTATCGGCACCTTTGTTCGCATACCCTCTTCAATTAACTAGTTTTGAACTCTTTCAATGATCTGGAGTTGCATTAGTGAGCTCTAGTGGTGATTTTCCCACACTGAGATCCCTCCTAAGTCAGTATAGGTTGGTAGATTCAACAACCTCTTTAGGTATTCGAATTTTCCCTTGATTTTATGTCATATATTCACACATAATGATGAATAATATTGTAAGGAAAATTTCTCCTATTGTTCTTCAACTAATTATGTAATAGAAATTATTATTCTCTATACCTTTCTTGTGCAATCTATGTGAAGACTATTTATGTACCAAGATCTGACCTGACAAATATAATATGGTATCAAAGCTTGGCCATGCCATTCTAATCTCCCTATGTTACTTCCATTGATTCACCAGAAGCAGCTAGGTTCCATATAAATCCTAGAATTATTTCCTTTCTCCCTCTAAATTATTTCAAGAGAAGTCTATGCAAGTGTGAAGCACCTTGATAATGTTCTCATTGTCGAAGTGGAGTTTGATTTGTATTACAAAAATTTTCTTTCTAGTTTTGTGCATGTATTCAATTATCTCACTAGTAGCTCAATAACAAAGCATGGATATATCTAAGATAGTATCATTGACTTCCTTCAATTATCATGAATGGAACGCCAAGATTGAGATACTATTGTGCAACAGAGATCTCTACAGAGTTACTATGGCCTTAGAAATCGAGACAAATGTAGTTATTGAGAAAGAAAAGTGGCATAGTAGGACTGATGAATCTTATTGATTGTTTGTCTCTCTCTTTCTCCATAACTTCTTTTCCATCTTGATGGCTTGACAATCCCGAATGATTTTGATAGATTTGAATGTAAAGAACTATTCAAAAAGAATATTTTGATAGATTCATGTAAAGAACTATTAAAAAGGAAAATTTTCATAGATTCCCATCAAGAATTATCAAAAAAGAGTTATATGTTACTTAATAAACAATTTATACATGTTGTAGGCACAAAATATCCCATTTTAATTGAAAAAATGGGAACCCCACTTAATTATTAAGACGGGAATCACAAATTTTATTATCTTGTTTGTGGGGTGTCATGATTGTTGTCATTATCCCTATGTATTTTCATGCTTTGGATTTAATAAAATTTTCTAAAAGGTCTTGTTTTTATGCATTTTGTGAATTGCATAAACATGATTTTTCTTTGAAACATGTTGTTTCCACAATCCGCAATCTGCAATCTGCAATGCAGATTTCGGATGTATGAATTTTTTAAGTTTTCAATTTCTCCTTTTCGCAACCCGCAATGCAGATTGAGGAAATAGCAAACCAAAATAGACAAATCAAATTTTGATTTTTGCAACCCGCAATGGGGATTGCATATTGCGGAAACAATAAACTGTTTTAAGTTGAAATTTTCACTTCCGCAATTCTGTAACCCGTAATGAGGATTGTGGATTGCAGAAACAAGAAACTATTTTGGTCGAAATGTCCACTTCCACAATTCTGCAACCCACAATGCGGATTGTGGATTGCGGGAACCAAAATCAAGATTTAAAAAAAAAAAATCCTTAATTTTTATTTTCCTCGTTTTAATCTCAATCGTTGATTTATTTTAAATATACGATTTGGATTGATTTTTCCATTAGTATTTTTGTTAAATATTCCAAAATTTTACTAATTTCCACTGTTTCAAACTTTGAATTTTACCCTTTGCGAATGGTTTTTATTATGATTTTAGACCCTGTCAACAGATTTACTTTTCTCCATCAGTTTATTTATTTTCCCTTTACTTTCAACCATGTCAAGAAACACCAGGTTGATAACAACCCTAAATGAACTAAAAAACAAGGAATCCGACATTTTACCCCTCTTCTTATATTTTGGATGCCTTCTGCTCAGCTTTTACTTTCCTGGCCATGGGGTGGGATTGGACAAGGGTTAGAACTCCAGTCCACATCTATTGTTCTGCATTGTGGGAGGATAAATTCATACCTCTTATTTATGACATCTGTGATCACTTCATGGGTTCCATCTATCATAATATTTTCAAGGAATATGATGCTACCTTTTCAACCCAAGCCAAGGCACTAATTTATACAATGGGAAAATGTGAAGAAAAGAGAAATTGAGTCTTTTACTTGCAAGGCCCAGTTACAACTCGAGCATGCACAATATCAAGACATTGAATATTTGTTGGACGTATTTATAAAGTGGAAATATTCCCTTGGAA
This sequence comes from Pseudotsuga menziesii, assembly GCA_001517045.1. Lineage (NCBI taxonomy): Eukaryota > Viridiplantae > Streptophyta > Pinopsida > Pinales > Pinaceae > Pseudotsuga > Pseudotsuga menziesii. Next base: position 549,852 of record LPNX010157530.1, read on the forward strand.
GATCTAAAACCAATATTTTTTAATTCCTACTTCTATAGGAGATATTCCACTTTGTATTTTTTTGGAATTATTATTTAAAGGGACTTTTACCTCAATGTAAAAGGACAAGGGAACAAAAACCACCAAAGGGGAGAACTGGAGGTTCTCTATGTTTTGAGGAGTTGTAATTTTTTGCAATATTAATCAAATTCATCTAGTTTCTCTTGACCTTTCTTTTGTTATATTTGTTAAATTTCATTGATGAGTTTTGGTTTCTCTTTTAACTATTGGATAACTCTATTTCATGGTGTATGCTTATTCAAGAAATTGATTTGTGTGTTGATTCCTCATCACTCAGTTTATGTGTAAGTTATTTTTTGAATAAATTTCTTTATTTAATTCATATCATTTATTTCTACAACTATTAAACACCCATCTTCATTTTAATGCTAATATGTTAATTGAAATACCGTTGACAGAATAGTCTTATGTTTCAATTCTTTAAATAAAATAACCTAATTTTTATTGTCTTTTTTTATTTGGAGTTGGTAATGTTAGATCTAATTCATATGTTTATGAATCGGTATAGCATTTATCAAACAACTTAGATCTTATTGTTCTTCTATTTCCAATCACATTTCCTAGGTTTAGCATAACTCAAGTAGTTTAGATTTAAAATTAATATGATTAGCAATTTCACTACAGATCTTCTATATCTTCCCAATGTGAAGAGAGATCCATTTGGATCTACATGTAGAGTTCCAACGAAGGCCTAATATCTGTAGGATTTAGCCACACCAAACAATTTGGGGATAGAACCATCGTTGCGTAGGGTTGTTTGAAGCCTTTCAGATTGAGCCTAGGCTCCTTCCTGTTGTTGCCTTGTAAATTTCCAGCATTACACCCCAGGCATCAACAATACCTGATAAATTTCTTTTGTTGTGTTTCATGTGCATATTGAACTACATTTCATTAACTTCTTCACTTGCAGTCCCAACCATAAGCAACCCCGTGCTAATACCTACAGATTCTCTAGAAACTACACTATCTATATAGAAAATAGTTTTGACTTCATCAAAAGTTCCTTCATCATTGGTTCCTAAATTTTCCAATACCGAACCCAAGCACACACCATGTTGAATTACCTCTAGAAATTACAACATCTGCAAGGACTCGCTTTGAGAGTAAAACAAACTAGGGAAATAGGGTAAATCAAAATTGTTATTATAAAATAATGCATCTATGCAACCAAATGAGATATTTACTTCAATATTTTGTGTTTCTTAAGCTTTCACAATGGAATTTCTTGATCCCTTCTCCATGGTTTGCATGTTTAAAAGTCTGAAGGAAAATAGGGATCCACCCTCAGAAAAGGGACTTCCACCTCCACATAGAGCACCATTTCGAGGAGAGTAAGGAGCAATCAAATAATGGACTTGTTGAATATGGCCTATGTGAATGACTCCCAATCCAGCTATAGCACTAAAATTTTCCCAGTTTGTGGATTTTCGTAGTCATTCCTGGTAACACAATAGATGAAAACCATAAAATATCAATATAAAAATAAAAAATTCTATAAGAAACACACAGTTAATGTGAACATAGAATTATTGTAAATATAAATGCACATATGTATCATCAAAATTTTCCTTAGGAATGTGTTTGTAGTTGCTCCAACATGCATCAAGCAATGGAATAAATGGTATCACTGTGGCATACACTATTGCACATTTCCGTAGAATTTTTAATAGTCTTCAGTATGAGAAAATATGGCCTACATAGAATCAATATCAAATTGGGATGAAAATCTCTTGCATTTAGGAGTAACAACATGCATACCTAAACTATTCCACTTCAATTAAAAAAGCGAAGCAATGGTATAAAAACATAAAATTCTTCATCTTTAGGCCATCCCTTGGAATAAGAAAATTACAAAATTATTTGAATTATTTTCAATACTAAGGTACTTACTAAACAATTAATTATATTACAAGTATATACAAGCATAGATTTGTGTTAGTCGACACACAATCTTATGAAATTAGCGACATCAAAATACATACATGCCCAATAGGCACACCTTTGTAAATTCATTAATTTCTTAGTGTTGAAATAACCTGCTAACATGGGAAGTTGTGAAACAAGACAGTCTCAAGTCTATCCAATATTGTTTGATGATTCATCTACAATAGAAAAAAACTGCTATCTATATGCCTAAATCCATATGGCTGAAGTAAAATTTCCAGCATGTAAAAATATACAACTCAAAAACCCACAAAATGATGGTTATCTATAAGAATTCAAGAATGCCTATGTATTATTGCTAACAAATCATTGAGAAGCAGTATGCATTTTGGAATTATTACTGAAGGATTATGTTGTTCCCATTAATTTTAGACCAAAGTTAAGTCTTATTACTTCGAACATTTGAGTAGCCTATAGACCTATAGTAGTGGCCTTTGAGGAGACAAAAGTTCACTTCATTTTGAAACTGAATTCCAACATTAGGAGTATTTGTACCTTATATCACAACACATCTTTGGAAAATCTTAAATATTGGGTGAGTATAGCAGAGAAAATATACTCATTAACCCTTCAAGTTTGTTGAAATTACATTTCCATTGTATTTTCAAGGGATAATAAAGGGTAGGACTAAGTATTTATGGATCTATTTGACTGATATTTTAAATCCAACCATGTGTATATATTCTGATTTCACACTATTTAATTGAAAAAAAATATTTGAAAAATGAACGGTTCTCAATTTAACATTTTAAAATGGATGTTACAATGAACATGGATAACACTTTTTGGAAAGCAGAGGACATGATAATTATTATAAAATGGTATTGATCAAGCCTTTGTTAATCCCTTGGACGAGCTTTTTAAAGCTCGATCAAGGGCTTAATAAAGCGCTTGATCAAACTATTTTCAAAATCTTGGTTGAGGGTTGAAAAAAATCTCGATTAATCTCACTATAGCTTGATCAATGGTTTTCTTAACCCTCAAACTAGATTATCAAAGCTCGATCTAGATTTTTTAAAAAGAACGATCTAGAGTTTAAAAATCTAGATCTAGTTTTAAAAAAAAACTATATCTAGCTTTTAAACTCTAGATTGAGATTTTAAATTCTATATCAAACTTTAAAAAAAATCTAGATCGATCTTTTAAAAGCTATATTGAGCTCCTAAACGCATAACCCACATGCTTTAAAAAAAAATCACAAAAGCTTGATTGATCTTTCTGTTTAACAACATTTTCAGAATCCTTGATCAAGATATTTAAAAACTCACCCAAATCTTGATCAAGGTTTTCTAACACCTCGATCGAACTAATAGTTTGATCAAGGGCTTTAAAACCAAGCTTTCAACCCACTTTTATGCAATTTTAATTTTACTTCCTTGTTTACCCTACCTACACTTTGACCTAGGATGCACCTTAGGTGGAAGACTTCATACTAATAAAGTTTAACAAATCGTTTATCTATTGGCATATAATTTATGAGTTTTTGAGTTCATATGATAATTTTTTCTTTTAAGCTTACACTTAGAAAACCATGTCCACAACTTCAAATCAACGCAAAGAAAAATCAATAACATAAAAAGTACACAAAACAAATTTCAAAAAATATATATGTCCCAGACCAACTTGTGCTCTTCATAACGGTATTCCAATTTTTGTAACCAGTAAAAAATAAGTTTACATACACACACATGTGTACAAAATGTGATTTAAAATTTGAACGGTTAGTTTCAAAAAGTAATAAAAATAATAATTTTCCAACATAAATTAAAAATATATATATATATATATATTCACCCTAGTGCATTTTGTGTAGATTATGTTCATATCTTTTTTTCCAAAAATGATACTTAAATATCAATAAGTTTCTTAACGTGCACACAAACTACTTGTTGAATTTTCCAGAAATTTACAAGAACAAACCTATCGTTAAATGCAATTTTGACATATTAATTATTTTTTTATTTAAAAAAAAAAGGTGGAAACACAACATAATTGCCTACAATTTGTTTTTATGTTGCATGTCGGAATTCACAAGGCATATATGAGTTTTGAGGGCTTCAATTTAATAAATGAGTAAAAAATAAAATTTTTACCATCACTTTTGGCCAAAACGTGTTACACATTTTCATGTATTCACCGAAATATTTCAATCTTGCTTATTTATGTTGAAAAAACATGCATATCAATATTTTTTTCCTTTTTATCTCAAGTGTTTGCACATTTTTTGTAGGCTTTGATACAAAATGGATAGACAACATATGGAAAAATATCATGGCCCTAAAGTTGCAAGATCCCTAAGACATGACCATTTTTTCTAGTAAAGATCTTGTTTGGTCTAAAATATATCCAAGGAATGACACCATTGATCAGGTTTCCAAAATACCATTAAATAGAGTTTCAAATTTTGTTAAAGGGGAAGAAATGGATCTCGATGCTCCATGTAATTTCAACCGTATAAAAAACAAATCGCAAGAAAGAGGGATAACGCAACCTTGCATTATGAAGTGAAAGTATTTTGAAATTTCATTTGAATGTTAGTAATCATAGTACATTTATCACTTGTCATATGAATTAACATTTCAAAATATTTAATGGAGATATGTTTGTTCATATGACCCAAATGATAAAAAGAGAGAGAAAAAAGCTAAACAAAGGGTCAATTCATTTGTGAAAAAAAGAGGCTACCAATGTCATTTTATTGTTAAGGTTATGGTTAATAAGCCTTAGGTATAAATATTAACTTATAATATTTCTGAGCATGAAGACATGGAAGGATGGACTTGTTATGGAAGGCATGACACTTCAGGTGAGCCTAGATCCATGCATAATCCAAAGATTTCAAGGGACAGAGTTTCTTAGGTAGGAATTTATTTTAGGGAGGGATCCTTCAACTTCCCTATGTCACTTGCATTCTCAACAGTAATGAAGTAAACAAAGATTGGTTTGAATTCTTGTAGTTGTAATATACGATCAGAGTAATGAGCATAAAACAACAATAATGAAGTAAATAGAGATTGGTTTGAATTCTTGCATTTTTTCTGTGTGTATGTGGTGTAGTGTATTTCCTGCTTTGCTTATTCTTAATATGCTTCCACCATAACAATACTTGATTCATTCAATCAAAGTTTTGTCCTCATCGTGTGCCTAGGATCCTAGATCATATATAGATATTCTTATTTAAGAAGGAGTTAGATATTATACCTTTATAGTTTGCTTGTAGTATAAAGGTATTTATAGAGATTATAAGGTTGTAGAAAGGAATTTATATATCTTAGAGTAGAAAGGTATTTAGGAAGTAGTGCTATTAAGTATCAATTAGACAGTAGCGATTAGGAATTAGATATTTGAAGGTTAGAATGATTCCCAACACTTCTATTCAAATATGAGACCTAGATAGAAGAAATATTAAGATTAAATATGTTTTAACTAGGATTTGTATTGGAGTGAAGTTGATAGGGAGAAATACCCTATTCATCGTTGAAGAATGTTCTACTCGTACTTTACATTATTATTATTCCTCCTTTGGGAGATTTCAATAATGTAAAAGGTCATGTAAAATTCATGAGGTAAACCCTTTGTTGTAAGTCGGGTCAATAGTACCCATAAAAGAATAATATAATTATTATTGTGAGCTTACCTAGGTAGGTTGGCCATGTCAGTTTGATAGGCCGGGTTAGGGTAAAATGTCGGTTGGGAGATCAGTATAAATAGAGAGGTTCCCTCCCTCATTTATACTCACTCACTCACTTACTCATGTATTGCGTAAGAGCGAGAAGGAAGGAAGGACAAAAAAGTAGGAGGACAAGTGTCTCTGATGTTTTGTATTTATGCTTGGGGTTTGGTCTCTCTCTCTTATGATACCTTTTTCTTTAGCCGTTGCATTCTGGTAATCTATATTGTGGAAGTTTTGCTGGGTTTTTCCCTTTTGAGTTTCCCAGGGTAAATTGTTGTGTTACCTTGTGATTGTATTTCTTTCAGTGATCCTCTTTATGTTGTTACCGTGAAAATGTATTAAATGCTTATCAAATTAGGACTTAAGCTACAACGACATATAAAACTTAACATGGTATTAGAGCTATCCTGAAAATAGAATCTTTCATTGGGTAAACCTCTCTCTCCTCCATATAAGAAACTTAAGGTTTTATAGTAAAGAGAAAATTTTGAGTGCAAGTGACATACGGAAGTGCACCCCTCATAGGCGCATATTTTGGCACCAATATCGAAGTTTTTTAATGGGCAAATCATCTAGAAATTCAATCCCTAGTTTGGCTTGGAACTAGAAAACCAGAAAACCAGAAATCCAGAACTAGAACCAAAAACCGAAGTCTAGAATCTTGCAATTCCAGTTTCAAGAATTAGAATTTGGATTCTTCAAAAATTGACTGTACCAAAATACTCAATTCAGTTGAGCGCATATTTTGGTAAGTACAATTTTTATTTATGGGAAATTTGAATTTTTGTCATTTTCTATTCTCTAGGAAAAGATGTCTCCAAGAAATAAGATTGATGACAAGTTAGAAGGTATAAAAATCTCACATGCTTAGAAATACAGAATAGAACTCATTCTAGAAGAGAATGATCTTACAAATTTTATCAAGGAAGTTGTGTCGGATCCTGAAGAAGATGAAGCAAAGGAAAAGTACAAGAAACACAAGATTAGAGCCAAGAGGATCATAGCATATTCTATCAAGGATCACTTGATTCGTCAAGTATCCTCTAAGGATACACCTAAGTAGAAGCTTGATGCATTAACAAGAATGTATGAAGGAATAAACATCAACTGGAAGGTGAATTTGAGAGCCCATCTCAAAAGTACAAAGATAAGCAAGGGTAAACATATCCAAGCATACTCAACAAGGGTTTCTCAATTCAAAGAAAAACTAGAAGCAATTGAAGACAGGATTTATGAAGATGAACTAGTAATGACCTCTCTCAATGGGATTCCTACATCCAGACAATTTGTGCAAGGAAGGGAAGCATACACTTTGATATCCTATGGGACAAATGTGTTCAAGAGGAATCTAGAGTAGCAAGCCAAGAATCACTACTTAGAGATGATGACCATGCTCTAACTACTCATACTAGAAGAAGAAAATGAAAAGATCATTTTAAAAAGGAAAGTCATAGGGGGTCTTATCCTCATAAGAAGTTTCAAAAGAAAAAAAATGGATATTACAAGCATAAGGATTTCTCCTCTTATCAATGTTACCATTGTGATAAGATACGATACATTGCCAGAAATTGTCCAACAAAACAATAAGAATATACGAGGAATAATAACAAAAGACATTATGCTCATTTAGCTGAAGCAGAAGTAGAAGAAGAAGAACCTTCCAAGAAGTTAGCAAAGGAATAAATTGAAGAATATGTTTTATATATGGTAAAGTTATTATGTGTCCTAGAGGAAAATCTTGAAGATGCATCTGTCATTGAGACAGATGAAGGTGGCCTATATAAAATGAAATCTCACTCAAAAGCAGTCTTGATTCACGATACTACAATTCCATGTGAACTATGGCATAGAAGGATTTCTCACATAAACTACAAATCCTTACCACATGTGAGAAAGGTATTCATAGGTCTACCATATCTAAAATATTGATCATGGAGTATGTAAAGGTGTTTCTAACATAAAGAACCAAACCATTATGGAAGTAGTGAAGACTATGATCCATGATCAAGATCTTCCTATGCACTTATGGGATGAAGTGGTAAGGACAAAAATATATGTAAGAAACAAAATATCCCATACTACACTTGGGTTCAAAACCCTTGAATAAATGTTCACAAACAAGAAACCAATGGTAAGTCATGAGTCAATATATTTGGTTGTCTAGTGTTTGTTCATATTCCAAAAGAGAAAAGAACCAAGTTCAATCCTTTCGAAATCAAAGGAATAGTTTTTGGGTAATGTGAGGTCTCCAAGGCCTTCAGAATCTATATACTAGGTTACCATCATATGGAAATTAGTAGGGATGTAACCATTGATGAAGATACAACTCTTAATAAATAAAGAAAGTTCCAACTTAAGTATTCATATGAAGAAGTTGTAGCTCCCAGAGCTGCAGAATCGATGAAAGAAGTTTCACCTTCTCCTGATGATGAGATTCTGGAATAAATGATATGTTGGAGCCCCAAGAACCTCGCCACATGAATATCTCCCATAAGAGAAATCCAAATTGGGATCGTGAGATTATTCAAGAGGTAGAAAGGTATGCTGCTCCAGAAGGCTCTTCAAGACAGAGCAAGAAGCCAAATCCATTTCCTAGTTATATGGCCTTGATGTGTGATATTGTAGACAAAGAACCTGATTGGTTTGAAGCATTTGTTCAAAATGAAGAATGGGTAGAATCTGTTAGGATTATAATCCTCCCTCATCCAAATTGGTCAATTTTTCCTAAATAAGGAGTCTTTTTAGTCATTATTGAGTAACTAGTACCATTGGGTCCACTTGGCCTGATTGGGACACATGTACTAGTCACTAGAATGTGGGGAACACTGATTAAGGATAAATTCCACTGACTTCACTTGCATGCATTATTTTAGGTGCCTCCTAGACCAATCCCTACAATTTAGGAACCACTGGGAGTGTTGACACCAACCTCCTTCAGTTGAGTTCAATTGGTGACTAGTCAAGCCTAGCTATGAGTCAGTTACATTCAGTTAGCGTCAGTCTTTGCATCACTACATGTAGTAAGGCACCTTTTATCACCTACCACATCAGTTAGACTAGTTTAACTAATTCTAACTGATTGAGCCACTGATTTAGATGACTATGATTAGCTAGTTAAGTTTCGATAGTGATTTAGACATGTCCAGTTATGCATGCAGTCATAATGAGTTAATCAATTCGAATTTCCTCACATGATTTTAAATTTTCTAGCTATTAATGTTAGTGTATTGCATTGTAATAATGATCCATATTACTTTTGATTAATGAAAGCAATTATACAGTTGCAACTCCTTATTGCAGTGTTTCGTATCATTTTTTGAGTAAAATTGTTTTGTGGAATATTTTGTAAGTTTTGTCTTGATCCATAGATTGGTGTGCCTCAATTTTCATATGGTATTAGAGCCATGGTAGGAGAAGCAAATTATTCTACAGGTTTCTTACTAGATCGATAAAGAAATTTGAGCAAAATTGCTCAAAAACATTCCAGCACTGCACTAGAAGCAGAGAGTTTACCACACAGTTCCTAGAAGCTTACCTTGTTGATCAAGCTTGCTTGATTGGCTAAGCCAAGTGTGATGCAAACTCAAAAAGTGCAGGTTGATTTACCTTACTTTAGTTGTTTTGTGTAATTGCAGATACAGCTTCATATGGATTTGAAATTATCAGTTCCTCTTCTTACTTCATCCACAAGATATTCAAAATGGAAGTTGAAGATGAATTCATCTCTAAAGAAACAAGATCTCTATGAGCTATCTATTGGAATTGGTAAAGATTATTATGAATATGAGAATGATTAGATAAATGACGGTGATAGAGCTTCTGGAACAATATGTTTGGCCCTTTCTCCAATCTTGTGCTACCTTATTGACTCCGTTGCATACCCAAAGGATCTCTAGACAAAATTGGATAGAACCTTTGGCAAGCACAATGAGGATCATTATAGAAATTTGGAGAACACAAAAAGCACCACAAGAGTTCTTTATTCAAAATTATTGGTTTCTACTCTCTCTAATGAAGCTGTTCAAGATGAAGAATAAGCCGAATCTTCCACACAGTCAATTCGAATTGAAGAAAGTCTCCTTGCAGTGACTCCTTCTCCTGCTACTCAGGAAGTTTACAAGATCTCTAATATCTCATCTTCTCATATGGCTGATCCAGAAGAATAAATTTGAATCTATTATATTGAATAAAAACTCTCCTTCCACTCTATGCAAACATTCTCCATTGATTCTCTTCTAAATTATGTGCAAAACTTGCCAGTAATTGCTTCAAAAAGTGAAGAGGAATTCAATTTCTCTCCCTCTAATGTTCCTGCTAGTGTGCATATAAGTAATACCTTGGATATTTTGGAAATAATATCAAATTGTAGGAGTGATCCATTCACTCTCCTTGATCTAGAGCTTCCATCAAATTCCTACAAGATTGCATGCACCAATACTCAAAATTTTGAAGAAGGATAAAATTAGGCATCTACCATCTCGATGGAGCACACTTTTGGATCTGATATGAAATTATTTGGATCTGATATGATCTTATTTGGATATGATATGATATTATTTGGTTTGAATTTTAATTTCCAAGAGCCTTCAGTCATGCTTGTAGTTGGTCTCATCAATTTTGGTGTGATAAATCAAGTACTGCAAGTCTTCTTCAAACTTGCTGTTGGGGATTTGATGTTAGTTTCCTCTTATGAGGTTGTTGATATTGTATTTTGAGAATAATTGGTCATTTATGAATCTATATCATATTATGGAGCTCAATAATTCACTATCCATAGACCCAGGGCTTCTCTACCTTTGATCACATGCTCATCTCCTCACAAAACTAGTAAAGAGGGAGACATTCTACATCCTCCTATACACATGATCCTAACACTTGGAGCTGATTATACCTCACATGGTTCGATGTTCAAGGATGAAATATATTAGTTGCTTGGGTGTTCCTCACATGGTTCGAGTTCTCAAGAACGTTTCCTCTCTTATCAGTTGATTTCAGTTTCTCTACATGGGTCCAATTTTCCTCTAGTAGTTGTCTATATTTCTGATCCAGTGGAGCATTTTATTCTTCTTCCAAAGAGGAATATTCCTCTAGAAATAATGATTTAGTTCAGTTTCATAGGTTCACGTGCACATTCTCAGGATGTTTTTGCACATAAGAACAAAGATACTGCATTTACTGCTGCATAGTGCTGCAAATTGCAACAAAATATTCACATTTTTTTTTTCAAAACTTGTTTTCCCAATTCACTACTTAGTTTGAGGGCGGGTATTTTTTCCATGAGGTTTTCCCCTATTTCCTTGGTCATATTAAGCACTTACTTTTGCATTTTAGCTGTAATGGGTGAAATTTGGTCTTAGTTACCACGGCCTGTAGTTTTCTAAGTTAGCATTCAGGGGGGGTGTTAGGATTATAATCCTCCATTATTCAAATTGTTCAGGTTTTCCTAAATTAGAAGTATTTTTAGTCATTATTGAGTCACTAGTACCATTGGGTCCAATTGGCATAATTGGGCCACATGTACCAGTCACTATAATGTGGGAAACAATGATTGAGGCTAACTGCCATTGACTGCACTTCCTAGACCAATCCGTATAATTTAGGAGCCACTGGGAGTGTCGGCACCAACCTCCTTCAGTTGAGTTCAATTGGTGACTAGTCAAGCCTAGCTGTGAGTCAGTTACATTTAGTTACGGTCAGTTACATTAAGTTAGCACCAGTCTTTGCATGGGTGCATGTAGGAAGGTGCCTTTTCTCACTTACCACATCAGTTAGACTAGTTTAACTTATTCTAACTAATTGAGCCACTGATTTAGACAACTAGAGTTAGCTAGTTAAGTTCTGATAGTGATTTAGACATGTCAAGTTATCCATGTAGTCATATTGAGTTAATGAATTCAAATTTACTCTCATGAATTCAAATTTTCAGGCTATTAATGCCAGTGTATTGCATTGTAATAATTATTCAGATTACTTTTTATTAATGAAAGCAATTATATAGCTGTAACTCCTTATTGCATTGTTTCATATAATTTTTTGAGTAAAATTGTTTTACGGAATCTTCTATAAATTTTTTCTTGATCCATAGATTGTTGTGCCTCAATTTTCATAGGATCCATGATGGAAGAATATTAATCCATAATGAAGAATGATGTTCCCAAACCAAAAAGTAAAAGTGTGGTATCTTCCAAATGGATCTACAAGATAAAACATATAGCCAATGGAAGTATTGAGAAATACAAAGCCATATTTGTGGCTTGTGGATACTCTCAAAAGGAGGAATAGATTATGAAGAAACATTTTCTCGTGTAGAAACATCCACTTCTATCGGAACCATCATGGAACTTACATCCAAGACGGAATGGAAGTTACATAAGATGGATGTGAAACAACCTTCCTAAATAGTGTTATTGAAGAAGAATTGTACAGAGAACAACCATAAGGTTTTGAAGTCGAAGATAGAAGGACACATGTCTGTAAGTTGAAGAAATATCTGTATGGATTGAATCAATATCCAAGATCTTGGTATGGAATAATCGAAAGTTTCCTTACGAGCTTGGTTTTTACCAAAAGTAAGGCTAATCCTAACCTTTACTTCAAGTTTATGGATGATGAACCTATCATATTATTGATGTATGTGGATGATTTATTCCTGACAGGTAATGAGAATCAAATCTCAAAGTGTAAGAAGAAACTCCTTGTAGAATTTGAGATGAAATACCTTGGCTTGATGCATTATTTTCTAGGTATTGAAGTATGGCAGAGCCCCAAAAGAATATTCCTTGATGAAGGGAAGCATGGAGTAAAAATCCTAAAAAGGTTTGATATGTTGGAATGTAAAGCCATGGAAACATCTATGGATACACACTTGAATTTGTTGGGTGATGCTTCATCATAATTAGTGGATGTGACACTATACTGGCATATCATTGGTTCATTGATGTATCTGATGAATACCAATCCATATATATGATTTGTTGTGAACACCTTGAGTTAGTATCTGATTGATCCCATATATGTTCACCTGGTAGCTACAAATCATGTGATGAGGTACCTAAAAGGTATGATATACTATGGCCTCACTTATACTAGAGATCATAACTTCAAACGGTATAGTTATATAGATTCAGATTGGGAAAGAAGTGTCTCAGATAGAAAGAGCACTTCAAGAGGATGTTTCAGTCTAAGGTTAGCCATGATCTCATGGCTAAGAAGGAAGCAGTCCAATGTTACTCTCAACACTGCAGAAGCAAAATAAATTGCAGCTTGTTTCACCAGTTGTGAAGCCATGTGGCTTCAGAAGTTGTTGTCTGATCTATTTGATCTGGATATGGATGCTATAGTTATTCTATGTGATAACCAAAGTTGCATGAATATGACAGAGAACCTCATGTTCCATGATAATATGAAGCACATAGAAATATGGTACTTCTACATACATGGTGCAGAAGGGTTCTATAAATCTCTAATATGTGAGAACAAATGACCAGGTTGTAGATGTGTTGACTAATCCTCTATCTCCTATGAAGTTTGAACACTTTCAAAATAATTTAGGTGTTGTCTGTAAGGAATTCCCTTAAAAGGGGGAGTAGTATTTATGATACTATGGTATCATTATCACAATGGGTATCTTAGTTTGGATTGGTCATCCTTAGAATTGATCTCATAATTCAGAAAGGAAGGATCATCTTAAATGTTGATCTTGTTACACTTGATACTATAATTTCAAAACTAATAAACGTCTTAAATGTTGATCTTGTTAGACTTGATCCTATAATTCCAAAAGGAAGGATCATTTTAAATGTTGATCTTGCTAGATTATATCTTGTAATTCCGAAAGGAATGATTGTCTTAAATGTTGATCTATAGACTTGATCTTGTATTTCTAAAAGGAAGGATTGTTTAAGATGTTGGTTGATAGACTTGATCACTTGATTATGAAAGGAAGGATCAACCAAGAACGTTTATTGGTGGACTTGATCCTGTAATTCCAAATGGAATGATCATCTAAAAGTGTTGGTTGGAGATCCTGCAATTTTGAAATGAAGGATCATCCATGGTGGATGTGATCCTGTAATTATGAAAGGAAGGATCATCTAAAAATTTGATTGGAGATGCCACAATTCTGAAAGGAAGGATCATCCTATATACATATGTGTTAGATGTGATTAGTATTATTGGATCCGTAAATAATTGATCCCATACTATAGAAAGGAAGGATAGTCCGAGTACCACAGATGTGTTGTCTTGGTCCCAAAATTCCGAAAGGAAAGGATTGCATGTTCTTTTCATGATCCCATAATTACAAAAGGAAAGGATCACCTGTGTTGTCCATGACCGCGTAATTCCAAAAGGAATGGATCACCAGTATTTTCCGTGATCCCGTAATTATGAAAGGAAAGGATCACCTGTGTTGTCCATGATTCCATAATTTCAGAAGGAAATATCATGTTGGTTGTTGATACACCTACCTCATTATGTTGTCATAGATAATGTTACTCCATCATTGATCTATTGATAATGATGTTGTTATACTTGTCACATGTTGTTATTTGATATTTATGTTAATGATCTAGCCTCGTGTTGTCGTTGATTGTTGTTATTCAATATTTATGTTGATGAGAAAGCCTCATGCTGTCATTTTTTTTTGTTATTCTAGCTTTATGTTGTTGAGACAACCTCATGCTATCGTTGTTGTTGTTATAGCTTTATGCTGATGATCTAGCCTCATGTTGCCGCTGATTGTTGTTATTCCATATTTATGCTGATAATCTAGCCTCGCGTTGTCATTGTTATTGTTATTCCAACTTTATGCTTATGATTCAACCTCATTTTGTCGTTGTTGTTGTTCCATATTAATGTTGATGATACGTCCTCATGTTGTCATTGTTGTTATTCCAACTTTATGTTGATTAGGAATCCTCATGTTGTCTTGTTAGTGATGTATCGGTTTTTATACTAAAGATGTTGATACTTCATCTCTCTACTGAATATGATGATGATAATGCTCCAATAGTACTATGGTGATGACTATGGTGATGTTGCAGATGATGATGCTCCAACTCCATGCTACATATGATGATGTTCTAGCAGATGATGATGATCCTCCAACTCCATGTTGTAGGTGATGCTCCAGTTCCATGCTGCAGATGATGATGCTCCAGCTCCATGTTGCATATGATGATGTTCCAGTAGATGATGATGATGCTCCAGCTCCATGCTGCAAGTGATGATTCAGTTCCATGATGCATATGATGGTGCTCCAACTCCATGCTACATATGATGATATTCTAGTATATGATCATGATGATTCTCCAATTCCATGTTGCAGGTGATGATCGAGTTCCATGTTGTAGATGATGATGTTCCCACTCCATGTTGCAGGTGATGATCCAATTCCATGTTGCAGATGATGATGCTCCAACTCCATGTTTTAGGTGATGATCTGGTTCCATGCTGTAGATGATGATTCTTTAGCTCCATGTTGCATATGATGATGTTAAAGTTCCATGTTGCATATGATGATGCCCTGGTTCCATGCTACAGATGATGATAATCTAGCTTCGTGCTATAGATGATGATGTTGTTCAAAACTTACGATGATTTATAGATATACTAGACAATGTTGATAATGTCTCTTCCCTCCTTCAAATGATGTTATGTAAAGCTACACCAGTTGTTGTTGTTATCAGTAGAATACCATTTTTGTTAGGGGGAGTGTTGAAATAATGTAACTTCAAAGAATATTCTACATGTACTTCACATTATTATTATTCCTCCTTTGGGATATGTCACTAAGGTAAAATTTCATGTAAAAGTCATGAGGTAAAACCTCCGATGTAAGCCAAGTCAATAGTACCCAGAAAAGAATAATATAATTATTATTGTGAGTTTACCTAGCTAGGTATGCCTTGCCAGTTTGATAGGTCATCCTAGTTAGGGTAAAATGTCAGTTGGGAGATTAGTATAAATAGGGAGGCACCCTCCCTCATTTATACTCATTCATGTGTCATGCAAGAGAGAGAAAGATGGAAGGACAGAGAAGGAGGAGGACAAGTGTATTTAGTGTTTTGGCTATTATGCTAGGGGTTTGGTCTCTCTCTTATGAGACCTTGTTCTTTGGTCATTGCATTACGGTAATCTATATTAAGGATTTTTTGTCGGGTTTTTCCCTTTTGGGTTTCCCAGGGTAAATTATTGTATACCTTGTGATTGTGTTTCTTTTAGTGATCCTCTTTATGTTGTTATTGTGAAAATGTATTAAATGCATATCAAGTTAGGACATAAGATATAGAAACATATAAAACTTAACACAATTTTCTTAACTTTTGGTGTATGAATGTTTTCAGAGTTACAACAATCTGCTTCTATGGATCATTCAATCCAAGGACTTGGATGGATGCAAAATCATTCTAGTTTCCCTATATTTTTAGGTACCCTTGATATAACTACTTGATATAATCCCTATTTATGTTTCCCTAGTTTCCATATGCCAATTTCTTTTTATTACTTTATTGGATGTTGATTCTATGTTGTTGTAGTGTTGACTATCTATATGGCAGTTGATTGCAAGAAAAGGGGAGAAACATCGTCTTCTACAATTCATGGTAAGGGAACACCATAAGAATTGTACAAGATATGAAAAAGGTAATGTATTGGAAAACAAACATGAATAGAAACAACTATTTATTTCTATGAAATTAAATTTATTCTAGAAATGTAGACTAATCGTATGATTATCTGTGTTAGATCATATAATGGCCATTTCAATAATGTGTTACTTTTTTCATTCTTTCTTTATATGCTAATCGAAAGTATTCTTATTGTATATGGTCGACTCTCTCATTCGAATGTACATATTTTAGATACAATATCCATAAAGGAAGAATCCATATTTATTAGAATATTTGACTTAAGGGTTTGAGGGAAACTAATTTCTATCCATTACATAAACATAGTTGTTACATTGAGCATAATACAATATGTACATATTTGAAGGCCTCAATAATACCGCTAGTGTAATTAGAATACTGCTAGTGTAATTGGATTTATACAAGAATACCACTAGTGTAGTTAGATTTAGAAAGTAGACCAAAATTGGTTGTTTCCTATACTCTTTGAAATAAGATATTCCATAAGTTAATTCACTTGGAATATTACCACGGTTACCGTTTCCTATAATGAAGCAACTAACTAGGATAGTCTTCTAATACATGCATTATTTTTTAAAGGTTTGCTTATGTTATGCATAGTTTTAAAGTCCTGCATGCAAACAACTAAGAAGCTAGTCATGGCCTGAAATACATTTGGAGTCCCTACTCACAAATTTTTCAAGGTCATTTCCTTGTTGACTGCAATGAAATTCGAATGCTTGGACTTCTCTTCTTCAAATCTCCTTCCCAAAATATTTCTTAAGCAAAATCGAGGAACTTTGAAGAAAACACCGATATACTCACCTATTGGTTTTGGGAATATAAACTTTCCAGTTCATTCTTTCTAATTTCCGTTAGGGAATGTTAAATTTGCATTTGTGATTATTGGTTATGTCTTCATGCTTCCATCAAATTACTCACATGAGTGCCACAATCCATCCCTTGTGAGCTAATGTTTATTCAAACATACTCCAAGGATCTAGATTCTACATAAGTTATGGTGCAGGTACGTTTGAACAAACATAATACTTCCCTTAAATGTCGATACTACAATGATGGTGGTTGTTCATTGTTGGTTTAGGGTGAAATCATGCACACATGACTAATTTTAAGGTTGCAACCTCATGATATTTCATACATAATTAGAATCGATTCATGTTGCTATTGTTTTTTATACTCAGGATGCTCTAAATGATCACAACAATGCCCAAATTTGAAAACTAAAGCCTCTCGCTGATGTAGGAATGTGCAAGCACACCTATAATTGAATATTTAGGGTTGTATAATTAGGTTTCTATGCACATAACTTCCCATAGTTGGAAGTGAAAATGTTTTTAACGCTAGTTTTGTTCATATGTATGCCTAGAACTTCTTTAAAGCTACCCATAATGTTGTTATTTAAGCCCAGATTTAGAAAATGGTCCATTTCACCACCTCAAGTTCTCAAAATTAGTTTAGATTTCAAAGTTGAGGTTGTTTGAAGGCTTAGAAGTAACTAGACCTTCCTATCACTTCATTCCTTGGCTTCAAGAGGGATCAAACATGGCGACCAAGATTACATAATGCCTCATTTGACATTATTTTATCATCTTCCAACCTCCAATGGTTGAAAAATATCCTAGGCCTACATCAAATTTTAGGTATGAACCTTCAAATGATCACCATGAACAACATCACCCGTTTTCATAGAGTGTGATTAAAATCACAAGTGGACAACCATACAAAATGGTAGGTAATAGACCTCACCAATACCTTTCCACTTTCTTATGGGTCATCACCAACATCCTTTACCCACATCTATGCAAGTTCATGGTGGTCTACTTAGAATCTTAGAAGACATTTCTTTTTCAATCAAACTTGGACAAAACATTTGCAACATGTCCTCATAGTTTGTGACCTCCACCAACACAAGTTGTAGCCTAAGATGAAAAAATTATCCTTTGGGAAAACCTTTATCCACTATTTGGATTTCGTACGATGAAACCTTAGTTCACACAAATCCTACCAAGGTTTAGGTTTTGAATGAATGTGCTACTCCCACATTGTTTGATCATTGAATCAAGTGAGCCATTAAGCAAGAGTCTTCATTGAACTCATAAAGTACACTGAGCATTTCAAAGATTGAAGGATACTCTTTGCTTTGTCATGGTGTTTTCTCTCCTAGATTTACAAAAACCTTTTCAAATTTATTATTTCAAGTATTCCAAGGGATTTGATCTTAAGAAGGGTGGTCATGATATGGCCTGCCATTCAAAGTAATTATCTCAAGAAAAACTTAGATACCACATTTATGATAAATAAGTTTATGTGTTGTTCTAAGCATTCAATCATTGTTGACGCGACATTCTTGGTAAGGAAAGTCCTTCATATTGATCATTACATTTTTCTTGTTGTTTTCTATCCTAAATTTGTAACATCCTTTTTAGATTGATTCTATTAAGTATTCCATAGGATTTTTTCTTAAGAAGGGAAGTCATCCTATGGTCTACCATTCAGAGGCCTTATATCAAGCCAAATTCAACTACAACACTTATGATAAGGAAGTTTTTTTAGTTCCAAACATTCACGCAATGTTGACACTATGCTCTTGTAATGGAAACTATTATTCATAATGATCATTATCCTCTTTATTTTTTGAATGCACAGACTAACTTTAGGAACATAGACATTTAAAATGGGCTTGCTATATTTAGCGATTTCGCTTACACATCAAATACAAGAAGGTTATCTCTTGCAAAGTGGTTGGTTTACCAAACATTCCTCCTACCAAGGTTGTTAGATATTAACATTTTTTATGTGATATGTGAAACTATGAGGATTGGAAATAAAAATACTAAATTTATCCTTATTTTCGTCCAACCATGGAATTCACTGGAAAGATCATGATTTCATATACAAGTTGAACTAGGTTTGTACTCTAGGTGGCTCAATGTTATATTTCTGCTAGTTTAGCTCAGATTCTTGAATACATTCTATCTAGAATGAGATTGGTTAAAAACGTAATCGAGACTAGGTCTTAAGAGTGCACATGTTATATTTGTTAGGATTAATTATAATCCTCCCTTGACCACTATAGTCTAAATGTCATTTCCTAGCTTAGGAGTACATTTCCACTTCATTAGTTCCATGGGGGAGTCACCTGGGGCCCACCTACCACCTGTTACCCCAATTTTCATGAGTTTGAGAGCTACAGAGAACAATCCTTATAATTTAGGAACCCACACTTAGTATTGGGATTCCCACCATCAGTTCACCCTAGCCTGTGTTGAGTTATGCTCCGATGGGAATCAACTAGTTCATCTTCTGTTATCCTAGCGCCACATTTGCATGATTTCAGGGAGTTAGGATCCTTTTCTCACCTACCTTGGTTATTTAACTAATTGTGAAATGATTTAGTTGTCCATAGTTAGACTAGTGAGTCTCCAGTGGTGATTTTCCCATAGTTAGTGGTCTATGGAATCAATCCAAGTCATGGAATTTGAATCACACCTAGTGGATTATAATTTCCTTATTTGTATCATGGATGTATCACATACCAATTAATGATTATGAGAATAATGTCATGCTAACAATTTTTTGCCTCTTGTTTGTTTAGATTCACCATGATTGTTTGATCATTTTACATTGAATCTCTTCTTCCTCCTTCAATCTTGTTTCATAGTGAGGTTCAATCCAGTTTGAATATATTGACGCTTTTCTAAATTAAACATAGTATCAGAGTAGGTAATTAGGCCAACTTCAATCCTTGGAAACTTCCACTGATACACTAGAAGCAAATACCTTCCACATAATAGCTGGTATCTATGACTTGCTCCCTCTAGATTTTACCCAAAGAAGTCTATCTAGGTGTGAAGCACCCTGATAATGTGCACATGTTAATGTAGAGAGTGATTGAATTGGTTTTCCTTCAAATTAAAGTATTTTTGCAGGTAATTTGAAGAATTCAAAAGAATTTTGTTTCTCTTGAAGCTGCAAGATGGAGAGTTCAACATCCTTGACACCCAAGATCCTTGCAGCCTTCAACTATCTTGATTGGAGGGTTGATATGTAGCTTTTGTTGTGCAACAAAGGTCTGCACATGGTCACTATGGGTAAGGAGGTAGAACCCCAACAACCTCGTGAGAAGTCAAAGTATATGAACAAATTGGATGAATCACTTGGTTTAATGTGCATTCATATCTCTAGGGAGTTACTATTCCACCTAGATGGATTAAAAAATCTAAGAGAAGTATGCGAGAAACTTGAATCACTATTTGGAAAGTAGATGAGCTGAGAGGTCATATTTTGGAGAATGAGATGATTTCTCTCAGCCCAGCAACTTTGAGACTATCAAAAAATTCTTCACCAAGTTCAAATCCCTGGTCATGTAGTGCAAGCAGTTTGGTATTGACAAGAAGGATTATAAATTGGTGCTCTCTATTCTGAGCAAAATTGGATCAGAATTTTGAGTGTTCGTATCCAACTTTCACTCCATGTGACTGACAACTCCAAATTTGTGAATTCCTTCACACAATAGCTTATTTAGGAACAAGATAATATGATACAAATGGGATCCCTCAAAGCCTCCAAAAATCAATCTCTTTTGGATAAAAATACAACGAATGCACAATCAAAGGGGAAGTAGAAAGGAAAGGATAAGAGGAACACTGAATTCGAACCAAAGGAGTATTTTGATCCATCATATGGAGCCTCAGGATCTAAGAAGGACAAACATAAGAGGTTTGACAAGGGAAAGTGCTCCTAATGTAAGAAAGGAAATCATATAGAGAAAGGTTGTATGAAGAAAACCATATATCAGATGTCAAGACTCCTTGAACAACATAATATTTCCCTCCATGAAGGTGGAAGGAAGGTTGATTCTAGAGACAATATTGAAGACCATGAGAGATTCCATTCACTAAGCGCTGTATTTTCAAAATCTCAATCCTTCCTATTTGATTCAAGAGCCTCCAACCACATGGTTTCCTCCAAAGAATCATTATATTCATTAAATATTACTGATGAACCAAGTATTCATATGGGAGATGACACTGAAATCCAAGATGAAGGGAAGAGTACAATAAACTTAGAGAATGGAATGTTCAAATATGTCTTATGTGTTCCCTCTTTAGCAGCAAATTTGTTGTTTATATATCATATGACTCATACATGATCTCTGAAGTGAGTTGTATTTGATCCTAAATCAGTGGAGATCTCATATATCTCTACTCGAAAGCTGATAATGAAATGTGTTGCAAACCATGCCTCCAAGGCATATGAGTTCTCACATTTCTTTCCATACTCAGATCCAGTGCAATCTTTGCAACCATTTAAAAGGGAAGGTAAATTCATTCTACCTAAACCATTTGCATATGATCATGTTTTGATTGATGTTTCAAATTCAGAATCCGAAGAAGAGGAAAAAGTTGAACCAAATCTTTGTATTGAATATGAAGTTCAAATAGATCCAGATCCAGATCCACTCCCTATTCCCAATCCTATACCTAAATGGGCTCAAAAAGTCATTGAAACTGCTAGGAACATGGCTAGATATCCATCTGGAAAAAGGAGGGGCCAGATAACAATTTCAAGATGAGAACCTTGCACTATGTCATGCAAATCCACATCTCCTAGAGAGGTGATGTAAACTCCCATAGAGATGATACATGATGGTGAGATATGATCGACAATTTTGCAGAGTGGCTTTCCATGATTCATCAAGACAAGAAGTCATGGATAAGGAATATGAGTCACTAAAGAACAATGAGCACTGGATCATGTCTCTCTTCCTCTAGAAAGAAGAGACAAAAGTAACTTTCTACATGGTAAATTGGAAGAAGAAATCTACATGGAAAATCCTAAGGGGTACACTGTTGATTCTCTCTTGACATGCAAGCTGAGGAATACATTGTATGGGATCAAGAAATCCCCTAGGGCATGGCATACCAATTTGAACTCTTCCATACTGTCAAAGAGGTTTGAAAGATCCAAGTTTGGATGCAAAAGTTGTAACATTTCTTCTCCTATATATCATCAGATTGGAAGAAGGTGGAGAGGTTCACATGCACTGTACTAGGGAACTAGTGTAGACAAGGACCATCACACTGCATTACTGCTCTACATAGGTGCAAATTGTAGAATTTTTTCACTAATTTTTTTACTCAGGAGAAATTTGTCTCTTAGTGTGAAAGCTTGATCCATTTTCCTACTGTTCATTTTCATAGGGGGTCAGGGTTTCCCATGAGGTTTTCCCCATTTCCTTGGTTTATTTAGAAGCTACTTTTTTTGCATTAGATTTTGTGGGTGGCCTTTGGTCTTAGTTTCTAGGGCCTATGTTGTCCAAGTTAGGGTTAAGGGGGGGGGGGTGTTAAGATTAATTATAATCCTCCCTTAACCACCATAGTANGTTTCATGGGGGGTTTATTTAGGGCCCACCTACCACTTGATGCTCTAGTTTGCATTATTTTGGGAGCTCTAGATACCAATCCCTATAATTTAAGAACCCATACCGAGTCTTGGGAGTCCCACCATTAGTTCACCCTAGTCTATGTTGATTTATGCTTCGATGGGAATCAATTAGTTCATCTTCAGTTAGCCTAGTGCCACATTTGCATGATTTAAGGGAGTTTGTCGCCTTTTCTCACCTAGCTTGGTCAATTAACTGATTGTGAACTGATTTAGTTGTCCAGAGTTACACTAGTGAGTCTCCAGTTGTGATTTTCCCGCAATTAGTTATCCCTAGTCAGTCCAAGTCATGGAATTCAAATCACACCTAGTGGATTCGAATTTTCTTATTTGTATCATGGATGTATTACATACCAATTAATGATTATGAGACTTAACGTTATGCTGACAAAATTTTTCCTCTTATTTGTTTAATTTCACCATGATTGTTTGATCGTTGTACACTGAATTTAGTCTTCCTCCTTCAATCTTCTTTTACAATAAGGTTCAATCCAACCTGAAGATCTTGAAGCTTTGCTAAATTAAACAATATTGATAGAAATTTTGGCAATAACAATGAGTCATTTGGTTGACATTAATGTAACAACAAGTCATTTGGATCATTAGGTAGGTATGTTGCACGTTATTTCTAAAAAATGTTCACCATAGCTCTATGAGCTTAGAATTCCGTGAAAATTCATTATGATGAACTATGAGCGAATAGTTTAGAGGACAAAATGGCGAGTCATGTCCCTAAGAAAAAAGTCTCGGTGGTATTGGAGAAATTCATCATGTTGCATACCTTTTCATATTTGTGGTAGACAACACCTCTGTTCTTTGTCAGGAATCCATGTCTTGGCCCTTGTATTCACAAAACAACCCATATTAATAAAGGAACTCAACCTCCTTATACTAACCAAAAATAAATTACAGTTAGAACTATAAAAAAATGCATTATAATTAGAATTATAAAAAATTTAAATTGTTGAAAATTTTCACACAATTAAATTGTTGGCATTTGCTTTAACCATGACACTAACCTTATGGTGTATGAATACATGCTTAATGGAATCCCATGTAACTACTTCATGGAAAAATGGTGGGAATGTGTATTGGGATATGAGATATAAAATTGTAGTGGAGGTTTCTAAGCAGTTTTGCAAACTTCACCTTGATTGTTGCAATTGAACAATATTCTTGTAGATTCTAACTTTCAAGTAGAAGGTGAACAAGTATAGTAAAATGATGAAAAATAGTTTTATGTTTATGAATTTTTCCACTGCAATTTCCAAATTTCATATTCATTGTTGAACTGAAAGTGTGCATATATTTAATATACAACTTCGTAGTGGTTCTACTTGAACTTATTAGCAGCAAAAAATTCATCGATTCAATGCAAATTTGAAGAGGACATGTACACATATATTTTATTTTGTGATA
>LPNX010157530.1:574103-586358 GCA_001517045.1 Pseudotsuga menziesii
AAAAAATGCAGTAATAGAAAAAAGATGTAAGTGGTTTTATGTGAAGCATAACAACAATTCATTAAGAAATAAGTAAAGATCCCAATATCCAACAATATATATATAGATAAAATTGTATTAACATGGGAATTCAATATCTATCTACAAGGGTTCCCAATCCCATCTAGAACAAATCATCATGAGTTCCGTATTGAAATAAAGTGTTCAACTAAGGGAATTCATCATAGGAAGCCTCTTTTGCTAGGTGGGTGCAAAAGAAAGCATAAGGGTTAACACGCCATCATATGATGAAGTGAACCTACTACGTAAAATTTTGATAGAAAAAAATTCAAATATAGCTAGGTAGAGAGAAATTATAACCCTATATTATAATACTATAATATACCTAACTATGATCAAATCATGATCATCAAGTAAAAGGAAATATAATGTAAATTCTTGCACATAGTGAACAACAATAGCTAGAGTGATGTAAGAGCATTGAGTCTATTGCAAATAAATTTAGCCATGTGGCATTTTTTTAATCCATTGGTAGTTTAAAATCCATTGAGTCTATTGCAAATAAATTTAACCATGTGGCATTTTTTTTAATCCATTGGTAGTATAAAATCCACGGAGAAAATAAGGAAAGTGTGGAAGCATTGAAGGTTTTGATGTTAAATAGATTAGAGATATTACGTGGACTCCCAATAAATGATGAACATTCATCTCAACTTTAAGTCAATCATTTATCTTTTTTATTGAATGACTCACTAGATTTTGTATTACTTGTCTTACTTCATAGTGTAGAAGCAGCAGTGGAATGTGGGCCACCTATTAAAGTGTAGGATTAAATCCTACCCATCGTAGGGTTTTCAATCCCATTACATCGTGAATCCTTGTTGACCGTTAATGATGTTTAAAAGAAGATTGAGGGCCTAGAATGGAATGGAATTTTAAGGTAAGTCAGAGTTTCCTCATCATTTAATTGACCATTAATGTCAATATCTTGTAATGCGGTGAATGTTAATACATAGGATTAGAACAAGTGACAAATATGTAAAGGTTCGTGTATGGAGGATATAATGTGTATATGTATCAACAATCTGTTGTGTGCATGTTTTTTAAGCATATTTTTATGGAAGATCAAAAATATTTTATGTATGTATGTAGCCATAATGTGGGGCCTATCATTGATGTTACAATTACGTCATTGTTGACGAGATGATTGGTCATAAGGGCAATCCTTTTGGATAATTGCATGAAAGTCTAGCCATTTTGTGTTTGTTGCACTAAGAATGGAAAACAATGTATGTCATTGCAACTATATGATCAAATTTATCAGCTCATTCCTTTGCAATTCTCGGAAGGATTTGGTCCATGCATGTGTTCTCCAAAGTGCATGACATGTTCTAGGAGGTTGTCTGTAGGAATTTGTTGTAGATGTGCATGCAACTCCTGAATTGTGGTTGGTGTGTTATTATCTTGCCTCCACTTCACAAAGACATTGGTTATTGTTTGACTCATGTGGCTCATATTCAAGTTGTACAAGAAGTATCTGAAGTGGGGACAAAATACCAAATTTGTTGTCATGGTATCTTATTAAGTGTATTGCATAGATATCAACTGGAATGTTCTCGATACATGGCGCTTATCAATATCAATAAATTATATCACCTCTTATTTATTTAATAAAGACAATAATTTTGCCGGTTTGTTTTGATTAGTTGAATGTTGTATGCTAAACTTAATTGGTTTATTTATAATTGAATTGACACATCTATTGGTGGGCGTGGAACCTCATTTCGAGAATATATATGTCTTACACATCTATTGGTGGGGAGTAAGCTAATCATTATAAGTTTTGTATTTTCTGGATTATTTTTTTTGGAATATGTGGAGGAATCATGATTGTGATCGTTATTTTTTGTTGTCGAAATTGCATCTTTTTATTGCAAAAATGGATACAGTTCCCTCCAAAACCACTAAGAACCCAAACCATTCAATTTTAGCACTATATATATATATATATATATATATATATAATTTTAATAAATACAACCGAAATGGTGCAAAAAATAACTTTTATCCTAACATCATTTCAACAATTTTAATAATCACAACCGAAATGGTGCAAAAAATAACTTTTATCCTAACCTCATTTCAACAACAATTGATAGGCTTACCATTAAAAAACTTCCAAAAATAATTTAATTTTATATAAAAATATAGAAAAAAATTGAAAAATATAAATTTTAAATCTCTCGTCTCATTTTCTTTATAAAAATATCAAAATAAGAAAAAATTATTGAAAAATAAAAATCTTAAATTTCTCATCTCAATTTTTTTTATAAAAATATTAAAATAAATAAAGACATTGAAAAAGAGAAATCTTAAATTTCTCATCTCATTTTCAACAATTTCTTATGGGTGAAAATGGTGACAAGAATATGAGGATGGGTCCTATGGACATGATGTAGTTGTGATTTTAGTTAACATATGATGGTAGTGTGGGAATATAATAAACCCACTTCATAACTTAAGATAAATTATTTAATCAATTTTGATTAATTTTCTACCCAGTAGCCTAGATAGTTGGCATCCACTTGCACTACATAGTCAACACTTTCCATACATACCACATGAGCTATTTAATCATGATTATGGGTTGATCATGTCCAGTTTATTGACTGACA
The DNA here is from genome assembly GCA_001517045.1 of Pseudotsuga menziesii. NCBI lineage: Eukaryota > Viridiplantae > Streptophyta > Pinopsida > Pinales > Pinaceae > Pseudotsuga > Pseudotsuga menziesii. Next base: position 576,779 of record LPNX010157530.1, read on the forward strand.
TAATTAGTAACTGCACTTTCTAGCAGATTCTGCCTTATTATGCTTCATCCATCTTTTAGGTAAAGCTAGTCAACTAGGAAACTTTTATCTTTTGTTGCTAACCCATCCTCCATGATTTTCTCTCCATTTTCCAGGATAAGCATGTTTTCCATCACTCTTGGCAACTCACTCATGCTTTTTTCCAATTCTTGAGGTCATTGACTGATTTTGGAAGTGCTTTAGCCACCTATGGGGGTTTATCATATTTGGTAAGTCTATCTTTCTGAGCTTGATGAGTTGTCTCCAATACAAATTGATTTTACCTATGAGGGATGTACTATTTATGTACACTATTATTCATCATCATTCAATGGAAGGATACACTCCAATATTCATCTCTTCAGTCATGTGATTCAGTTTCTTTTCTTCTCTCTATTTTTGCTATGTATGCTTGTGAGAATTATCTTAGTAGCAAGATCTATTTCCAATGCTCTTAGCATCTTTGATCATATCATTGGAGCTGCTATTTATACATGGTATTAGAGCACAAGGTTGTTCAAGTTCAACAAATTTGAGGAGATATATGTTCTCTCCATCAGAGCGCATCCACTCTCCTATCCCTCTTTGAAGAAGAGCTTGTTTAGCTTACAATATTTTTCTCCTAGTTTTATTTTTTGCAGGTTGAAGAGAGTTTCTTCTTGAGCACATCAACTTAACAGTATGGATTTTCCTTCAACTATAATCTTGACTCCCTTCAACTATCACAAATGGAAATCCAAAATTGGCATTCTATTACGTAGTAAGGGACTATACAGAGCTACTCTATCTTTGGAGAATGAGCCCAATGCTATGATTGAGAAAGATAAGTGGCATAATAGGTTGGATGAGGCATATGGATTTATTTTCCTCTCTATTTCTCCTGATCTACCCTTTCATCTAGATGGCTTGACCACTCCAAACCAAGTATAGACCAAAATTAAGTCTCTCTTTGGAGTTCAAGATGAGTTAAGAGCACATCAATTGGAGATTGAGTTATTCTCAATGAGTCGAAGCAATTTCGATTATATTGAATGTTTATTCACCAAATTCAACTCACTTGTTGTAGTGCTCAAACATTTTTGGATTGAGAATAAATATTATCAATTAATCCTTTCCATTCTTTCTAAATTGGTCTTGAATACTCAGTTTGTGTGTCTACTTTTCATGCTACTAGGCGTGTTGTTTCTAATTGGAAAATTCCTTCTTTGTGTACTTTCTTTGATTCACTAAAAAATAAGAAAGACAAATTGATCTATATGGGTGCTCTTAAATATTCCAAGGGAAATGATCATGCTCTCATGGTTTAAGGAAGAAAGAATATCAAATACAAAGAAAAGAAAATTGTTTAAGAGAAGAAGCCAAAGTCAAAAACTGAAGATGAAAGTTCGAAGCCTACTAATGAAGATTTGGTGAAGAAAGTTAAGAAGAAAGGAAGAAAATCCAAGTGTTATTAGTGTAGCGAGGGATTTCATCTAGATAATAAATTTTTCAAGAAGAACATGGACATCACGTCTCATCTTCTTGAGAAGCACAACATTGAAGTTCCAGATGAGCTAGAGAAACCTATTGATTCCTCAAAACATTGTCATTGTGCGCAGTTCCAAGGTGATATAAACTATTCCTTGAGTGCCAAAGTAAGATCATTTTCTCATGTATCTAATATAAATTAATTTTCTGATATATCAGAATCATAAATATCAGATCCTTTCTTTGATAATCCACCTATCAATCCCTTAAATTCATCTCTCAATAATTGTGATTTTTCACTAGATCTTTACTTGTCTTTAAGTATCTCTTCCTCACTCCATAGTTATGATTTAGAATCATGTTTCAAGGATGATATACATGTAATTACATCATCCATATCACCATCCAGGCCATCTACCATACCTTTGAATAATCCTAAGATTATACAAATCCCAAGTTCACTATTTGATTCCTCAATGGTCTCTTATGTAGTGTTACTTATATTTCATGGTTTGAAGTTTTGCTTATATTTCACTAGTTGGTTATCCATGACCTTATTCATATTTGGACTGATATTACACATGTTTGGATATGTTCTAAATACTTATGGTTTAGATCTCAAGTCCATTCATCATTTATACTTTTACACTTATCAGTTTTCCCCAGTTGCTCATAGTTTTCCTAGTCTAGCCCTATATCCTCATGGAGTCACTGAAGCCTTTGTCTTTTCTATTCCATATGCTAATGTTTCTGATATATAAGAGTTTTATCAGCCTCATATCATATCTGGGAAGGTGCTACATCAGATTGGAATAATGACATGTGATTCACATCACAATTTAGCAGTTATTCAAGGATTTGATTATGTAACAAATTGTCCTAATTTTTGTACTCTTTAGGAAGGAGTATGCATAGATCCCTTTTCCATTTCAGATTTTCTTTTCAAATTAGATTTTTTTAGCAACAAGAGGTATTTAGATAATTCTGCTACTTCATCAGTTGATGAAATACCAAGAGTCTCTCCACTTCTTTCTTGCAGATTCTACACTCTAGAGCATGATCATGGAGTTCATGATTTATTCATCAAGTATTTCACCAAGGAGCAGTTCATTCAACTCATTCAAGTGAAGATAAATATATGTTGAATACATATTGTTCAAATTTTCTGCCTTGTCCTTTCTTGAGGGAGAATTTTCCCCATGTGGTTTTGCCTCTTTCCTCACTTGTTTGGACATGAATAATTGTAAAGGGTGACCATATCCTTGTTTTTGGGCCCTATATACACCCATATATCATCATAAAATCAAGATTAAAGGGGGGTGTGGGAATATAATAAACCCACTTCATAACTTAGGATAAAATATTTAATCAATTTTGATTAATTTCCTACCCATTAGCCTAGATAGTTGGCATCCACTTGCACCACATAGTCAACACTTTCCATATATACCCCAAGAGCACTTTAATCCTAATTCTGGGTTGATCCTGTCCACTTTATTGACTTCCAGAATTAGTAATTGTGCTTTCCTGCGGATTCTACCTTATTTTGATTTTATCCGGCTTTTATGTGGATAAGGTAAAGCTAGTCAACTAGGAAACTGCTATCTTTTGTTTCCAACCCATCCTCCATGATTTTCTCTCCATTTTCTGGGATTAGCATGTTTTCCCATCACTCTTGAAAACTCACTCATGCTTTTACTAATTCGTGAGACCCTTGACTAATTTGGGAAGTGCTTTAGCCACCTATGGGGGTTTATCATATTTAGTAAGTCTATCTTTATGAGCTTGATGAGTTATCTCCAATACAACTCAATTTTCCCTATGAGGGATGCACTATTTATGTACGCTATTATTCATCATTATTCAATGGAAGGATACACTCCAATATTCATCTCTTTATTCATGTGATTCTGTCTCTTTTCTTCTCTCTATTTTTTCCTATGTATGCTTGTGAGAATTATCTTAGTAGCAAGATCTATTTCCAATGCTTCTTATTAGCATCTTTGCTCATTTCATTGGAGCTTCTATTTCTACAGGTAGTTCTTTGATGTTCCCTATGCTTTGGAAGTATACTTTTCTATGTATTTCAAGACAACATAACGCAAGAGCACTAGTTGGAAAGTCACATTTGCTCACCATGTTTGAAGTATGATAAGATTACGGAAAGTTTAAATGATCATCATTGTGTGCTTGGTGATATGTTTTTTTGATCTTTTTAATCAATGATCTCAAGTGATGATTCATGTTTTACATTCCAAGGAAATTTATCTCTACATTCAAGTGTAGTCCCTTTTCTACATAGACATGAATTTTTAGTGCACTTTGTATGTCTTTGTACTTGGTTTAAGTGTTGTTCATATTCTTGAAGTGCGTTGGATAAAAGTATATTGTTTGTATCTAGAAAGTAAGATTCATCCTCACAGAATTAATGCATATGAATCTGCATGTCATAATTTTCTCTTAGATTCCATGTTGTAACATATTTATCGAAAAAACTCTTTGCAACATTGATTTGATCTAGATCTTGCCAATTTAATGTTTCCATGTTAGGATCTCTATCAAGCCATATGAAACAATGTATATGTGCATAGCCATGATGTTGTCATTCATACCTACAAAAGGTATGTTATAGGATTAGAAAATGTGACAAATATGTAAAGGTTTTGCTGAGACACGTGTAGGTAGGATATAATGTGTATGTACATGTACCTGTAATCTATTACATGCATGTTTTTTTAAGCATAGATCAACATGTAATATTGAAAATATGTTATCCATGTATGAAGTCATAATGTGGGGCCTATCAATGATGTTACGATTATGCCATCGCTAACGAATTGTTGGGTCAGAAGGGTGGTCCTCTTGCAAAAGTGTATGCAGGTTTGGTCATTTTATGTTTTTTGCAATGAGGGTGAAGAACAATGTAGGGCATTGCAACTATGTTACCATATTTTTCAACTCAATCTTGCACAATGCCCAAAATGATTTGGTTCTATGCAACTGTGCTTCAAAGAGAACGACATGTCCTGGGAGGTTGCCCTATAGGAGTTTCTTGTAGATGTACACATAACTCCTCAATTGTGGTTGGTGTGTTATGCTCTTGGCTCTGCTTCACAAAGAAATTGGATGTTGCTTGACTCTTATGGCACATAATCAAATTTGTACAAGTAGTATCTGAAACGAAGATCAATACCAAATATGTTGTCATGCTACTTCAATAAGTGTATATGGTATCTCAATAAGTGTATTAAATAGCTATCAAGTGGAATATTCTTGATATATAGTGCTTATCATTATCAATCAAATATATCACCTATTGTTTATTTAATAAAAACAATAATTTGGTGGGTTTGTTTAGATTGGTGGAGTGTTGCAAGTTGACTATAAATAGTTTATTTATAATTCAATTAACACATCTATTGGTAAATAGTAAGCTAATCATTATAAGTGTTATATTTTCTAGATTATTTTTTTTGAAATATGTGAAAACATCATTATTGAAATCAATAGTTTTTATTATCAAAATTACATTTTAATAATGTTTTACATTAACATGGGTATTAAAATATTAATATTAAACCAAAACATTTGCATCATATTAGATTTTTTGTTTTTATTTTTATTTTATTTAAGTTTTTAAATTTTCAATAAGACTCCTCATTAAATGGCATCATTTAAGTATGGATTTGAATATCACCCCTATCTAGATCATAATAAATTTAAATTATGAAAAGAAATTTAGTATATTTAAGTATGGATTTGAATATCACCTCTATCTAGATCATAATAAATTTAAATTATGAAAAGAAATTTAATATAGTATATTATTTTTTATTTTGTGATTTTATCATGAGGAAGTGCGTTCTTCTTAATTTTTTATTTAGTTGAATATTTTAAAAAAGTGTTATGTAAGTTGATTTTTTTTATATTTTATATTTAATTGTTAATAAAATTATTAAAATTAGGGGCATTAATTATATTATATATTTTGAACATTTTAGTATAAGTTAAGAAAATTATATAGAAATTTATTTTTTAAGATTTATAAATAATATTAATTATATTATATATTTTTAATATTAAGTTAAGAAAATCAAATAAAAATTTAATTTTTAAGATTTATGTATTTTTAATATTTTTATTGTAGAAAAAAGAAATGAGAGATTTAAGATTTATATATATATATATATATATATTTCAATATTTTCTTCTATTTCTGTAAATAAAACGAAATGAAAAAAATTAAATTGACAAATTTTTTTATTTTAATAATTTTATAAAAAAAAAGGATTTTTTTAATAGTAAATGTATTAATCAGTATTGAATGAGGTTAAAGTAAAAGTTATTTTGCATTTTTTTAGATTATAAAAAATGTATATATGCATTGTTGAAATTGAATGATTTGGGTGCTTAATCATTTTTGAGTGGGTTGAATATATTTTTGCAATAAAAAATGCAATTTTGACAATGAAAACTAGAGATTTAAATATTAATTCCATCACATATTTTAACAAAAATAATTGGCAAAATACAACACCTATAACGAATAGCTTACTCCCCACCACTAGATGTGTTAGACATATATCAATTGTCTAAATGAGGTTCCACCAATAGATATGTCAGACATAGCAATTGTCGAATGAGGTTCCATGGTCACCAATAGATGTGTCAATTCAATTATAAATAAACCATTTATTGTCAACGTATAACATTCCAAAAATCAAAACAAACCCACCGAATTATTGTATTTATTAAATAAATAAGAAGTAATATAATTTATTGATATTGATAACCACCACATATCAAGAACATTCCATTAGGTAGTTATGCAGTACACTCTTTGAGATACCATGACAACAGATTTAGCAGTCATCCTTGCTTCATATACTACTTGTACAAATTTGATTATGTGCCATAAGAGTCAAACAGCGTCTAATTTGTTTTTGAATTAGAGCAAAGAGTGTAACACACCAACCACAATTGAAGTGTTGATCTTATATATATAACATTATGAAGTAATCATACATATTTGGTACTATTTCATAAATGTTATACTTGTAATTCCTTTCGAAAACATTCTATAGAAACTAACAATATTTTGTAGCTCTTATGCTTGAACTTTCTTCAAAACAACTTTCACATAAACTAACATGAAATCTCTAGCTAGTTGGGTCGATCAAACATGTCAAGTGCCATATTTTATTTGTTCACTGCAATAATTCAAAGGGAGATGGGATGTGCAAAAGAGTTTTTAATTCCAAATGAAAAACAATTTACCTTTGCTTTTGGTGCATACACATTCTTTTCTATAATTTTGTAACAAATCTGTGATTTTTCTTACATCACAAATCAAGATCCAAATTACTGGCCCACATTCCATGTCATTGAAATCGCTCTAATGTACATTAAGATTGATGGCTTATTGCTGATGGAAGGTGAATTCTAAGCTTAGATACAACATGATAAAGGATCAATGAGTTCATCATTGTGGAAACAACAATTGACTTAGGGGGCGACATCAATTGACAGGAAACACTGGCTGAGGATGCTGATGTTTTGGGTAGAAAATTGATAGGAGGAATTGATTCTAATTTGGAAAACACTTGACCTTGGAGCCATCCCAATTTCAAGCATTTCGCCCTAATTCATTTCTTAATTTAGAAGTAGGTCCGACGGAAGGAGGTCTCAACTAAAAGGAGTAGGAATTTCCCAATTCACCTATTATAAGTTGGGGGAGGCACCGGGCTCAATCCCGCTTATATAGGTTGAGGGATTTTTTTCTTTGCTAGTTTCTTTATATAAGGCTTTTTCTTAAAGGAAGGAAGAAAGAGAGGTGAGACCGCTACCGGGTCTCTTGTTTCACTGGTTTTATTGATGTACCAGTCTAGAATTCTGCTTCAATGGGCTGCCTGCTTTATTTGGGTGGGGAGAATTGTTGGATTGTTGTTCTCGAGCTTTTGGCACTGAGGACCATGAAACAAAGTTTCTTGGAGCTATGGATCCAACAAAGATGTTCATCACTAACTGGGAAGCAAAACCATTTGGCAATTGAATTGGCTAGAAGCAACCCTACTGTCCTAGTGGTATTTTCCTATGCAATACTTTGAAATTTTTAATTGAAAACATATTATAAAAAAAATTAAAATTTAAGTACTATATCTACTTTTATGAGCTATATAATAAGAAATTTATTTGGTTATACCCATAAGAAATTTATTTGGTTTAAACCTACACTTTGAACAAAAATACTAAACATAATATAAATATTGTAGTTGAAGTGAAGACCTGAAAAAGAAAAAATTGTTAAATTACAATTATTACTTTGAAGGCCTTTCTTGCACTATAGTTTATAGGTCTCAAAACAAATGCATTGAAACCTTTAAAAACCATTGGTTTTCTCTTTATATTCTTGGATAGGTGAGAGCATCAATTTATGAAAGATTATTCATAACAAAATTATCATTCGCAACAAAATTGAATCATTAAATGAAATCTTAAAGTGAAATGAAAAATGTAGGATATTGCTTGACATATATTTTACAAATCATGTCAAGTTTATTAATGTGGATAATGTTATGATTGGTATTCTTATTTCTAGATGTTGTCTCATAAAGAGTGGATGTAGGGATGTGATCAATATGACATGATTCTTTCATGAATTTTCTCTCTCAACAAACTCAACCTCTTCACAACTTCAATATAGGTGTTAACTGCAACAAATGAAGGGATAATCCCAAGGTACACTAACCTGTTGACCACAGTTTGACATGCAATATCTAGATATTAATGAGCTTGATATGCTTTACATTACTAGAGGCATCATTATATAGTTTTAATGTTTTAGTTTTATTTTACTTGTCATCTATTACATGGGTTTCTATTTATTGCTTATTAGTATTTGTTCAATTTCATTTAGTACTATACCTACAATAAAATTTGTTAAATTTACTTTCAACACATAAAATTATATTAACTACATATATCTTAATTTGTTAAATTTACAAATATCTAAATTCTCTTTGACCGTTCATTTCCCAACTTAAAAGTATACATACACCTTCAAATAATTGGTTCGACAGCTAAATAGTCAGCCATAAGCCGACCCTGTTGCTTCCTTCGTCGAATGACACAGTTGGTAGTCGATCATTATAGTTTAAAGGTTGGGCTAAATTCGAAGAGTTCATTCTAATTAATTGTTTTCAAATATTTAAAAGCTAATGGATTGTATGTTCCGCCTGTGTTTCATTTGAAAAAATGTTTCTCTGAGTTCAGAGTTATTGGCAAACATTGATTGAAATTTTTTTAACCTCACGACATTTTTAAATCTTTGATAAAAGACTTTTAACCCTAATTAAATCTTTGATGAAGGACTTTTAACTTCACATTCACTTTTCAAGTTCTTATTTTCTCTCAAGAAATTCTTTACCATTTCTTAGATTCTTAAAAACCAAAACATTAAACCATTTAAACTTAGTATATAGCCAAGTAACCCAGTGATGGAATTGGGAAGGAATGAATTGGATGGAATTGGAAAGGAATGATGCAAGGGCACCCAGTGATGCAATCGAAAATCGAATGATGCAATTGCACCAAGTCACACTAACTCAAAAGCGATGCGTTTAAATTTAATTTGATTTTATAATCATAATGTGAAAATAGCTACGAAATTAATTTGATCTTATAAATCATAATGTGAAAATGCCTACAGAGTACTTTGAACGATTTTTTTTTTCCTGTAAGTCAGTTTTATATAACTGAACTGACTTTTCCTTAAAAGAAACCGTCCAGAAAAGAGTGGAATGTTACAAGCAGTGTATGAGCCCACAGCCATCACCAAACTGACTTTTCCCTGAAAGAAATTGTCACGTAAAGCGATAGATGTTCCATCAAATTACGAACAGTGTCACCTTTTTTCTCTAAAATTCAACCAATTATTTTTTCAAATTAAAAATTCAACTTATTTTCTTTCCAAATTAAGCCAAACGTCCTTGGAAAAACTGTCATTTAAAAAGAGTTAGATGTTTAGATGTTCCGTCAACGATCACTAAACTGACTTTTTCATGAAAAGAAAGTGTATGAGCCCACAACAAGCAGT
>LPNX010157530.1:586777-634342 GCA_001517045.1 Pseudotsuga menziesii
GTGGAGACAGCTTTTACCATTTCCTTTGGTTGAGAAATTACATTTTGTTGGTGCTTTTTCCCTAAAAGACATTGGGGCTCCCTGGTTTGACTGTTTTGATGGAACAAGGTTGGCTATCTGCTGATCACCTTGGGTTAACTGATCAACTGGACGTAACTATTTGGAATGGATATCTATCTACACTTAAAGCAAAGTCATGTGAGATTATCCAATGAGGATGATAAGTTGGTTTGGATTTTGTCCAAATCAAGAAGGTATACACCTAAAGAGGGCTATGTTCATTTGTTGGACAGATTTGAGTTGGAATACTCCTCGTGGTGGAAAGTACTATAGAAACTTAAATGCCCATTGAAGGCAAAAAAATTTTGCTGGTTTTTATTCTCTGATGAAGCTCTTACTTGGGATGTTATTATGAAGAAAGGTAAAGAAAGTCTAGGTAGATGTTCGTTGTGTAAATTGGAGGCTGAAATTTTCATCTTGGAGTGCAGGAATGCCCCTTCACTCAGAGTGTCTAGTTGAATATTGAGGATAGTTAAGAATCAAGAACCTTTGGAGTGGGGATTCTCTGATAAACTGCATGAAAACATGGTGTCTTAATAAGGAGGTGAAGAATATTATATCTTTACCCATTATTGTTTTGTGATTTATCTGGAAAGCCAGAAATCAGAGTGGAAAGCCAGAAATCAGAGTTGTTTTGAGGACAACACTTTATTACCTTCTCATGTATCCATTTTCAGTTCGGGTCTGTTGAAATCTTTTTCTCAGGACAACTTAGTGGTGAAGATCAGAACAATAGTTGTTGAAAATATTGACAAAACTTACCTTTGGAGGTATTTTTATGGCTCTGCTGCTAGGGAACCAAAACTTTTCTTTTAGAGCTGGTTTAGGGATTGGCACTAATAATTTTGTAGAGCTTTGCGCATTAAAGCTTCTTTTTACCTTGCCTAGGGAGAATCATATTTCAAAAATTCAGATTTTTGGTGATTCTCAGTTAGTCATTAATTGGGCTAATGGTAAGTTCTGATGTTTGAATTTAGAGCTTTCACAGATTCTTAATGAAGTTAACACACTATCTGATTTTTTTGAACATTTGGACCTCAAGCACATCTATTCGAAAAAATTTCTCGTGCAAATGTCCTAGCAAAAGCTGGCGCATTGGTTATGGATGGGCATTGGTACATTAAAGAGTATCGAGTTCCTGATTGGCGCTTTGGTTATGGATGGGCATTGGTACATTAAAGAGTATCGAGTTCCTGATTGCATTGAAAGATATCAACTTTTTTTAATATGCTTTAACAGGATTTGAACATTGATGAAGTTTTTGGGATTAAGTTCTGTTTTTTTTTTTATAGATACATACTGCCTTATTTTATCGTCCTTTTGAACTTTATATATGATAGATGTGGAGACATGTTGACTTTATGACTCATTAAGCATATGCTGAACTTTTGTTTCAGTTTTATGAACTGTTTTTTTGTAATATCAATCTGATGATCGTTATGCTATATTTTAAGGTTTATGTTTTGGATCTGCTTTGTATTGAAAAATACAATGAACTAATGTAAAAAGTTTATTCTATGAGATCATTTGGATACATTTTGTGACAATGGACATATTTTTTGTTCCATGTGTACAATGTAAATAAATTTTACGATTTTTTTCTTTTTCTATGGGGAAAAAAAATCCAATCTAAAATGATACGTATATAAATGAATAATATTTTTTTTTGTTTTTTCAAAATTTTATTAATATATCAGCAATAACCAAATTAATTTTATTAATGTGTTTGAATATCTTAATTTTTATTAATGTGTTTAAATAAGTTTATAAACTTAGATTTGAGAGATAGTATAGGAATAACATTGATTTGAGAAATATGTACTTAATTTAGGCTTATTGACATATTCAAACACATTAAGCAAATTAATTAGTTAATAAAAATAATATTATTTAATTAATTAAAATACTTAATTAAACAATAATATCATTTAATAAAACAACTTTAATTAAATGATATTATTTAATTAATTAATATTAATGTATTTTAATTATATTATTATATTTTAATTAATTAATTATAATAATAATTATTATAGTATATTATATCATTAGATAAGGAAAATATATTATTATTATGAGAATATTTGTATCCATGGGATTCTCACTTACATTTCATAATGTCTGCAAAGCATTTTTTTTATGTTTTTCAAAGCATTGTTCAACCATTTAAAAAAATGCATAAGTTTTCTAAATTTAGAAAAATTTCCCATGAAAATGGATAACAAAAGAGAATTATTAAATAATTTAATTATTAAAAAAATAACAAATTATGGTATTTAACTTTGAATATATATAAATATCTTTATTATAATAACAAATATGCATATTTATATATTATAAAATTATAAAATGATGTTATTTGGATTATATCCAAAAAAATAAAATAAAATTTGGACATATTGTGTTTACATATTTATTAATATATTATAAATTAATGATATTTATATATATTTAATAAAATAAAATGTTGACTTATGATTATTGTTTTTAAATAAATTATAGATTGGATTTATAATAAGTGTTTAATTTTATTGAGACATGTTCTGACTTATATGTTGTAAGTTTTTCTTGATTATTTAAGAATAGTAAAAAAATGATTTTCCCTTAAAACAAAATAATTGATATAGGTTATTTTAAAATTGGATTTTTTATATTAAAATTATATAAGTGAAGACTGTTTTTAGCTAATAATGAAAATAATAAGAAATCAATTTAATTCAAAATATAGTTTATTTTCTATAAGAAAGACATACAAAAATCGAAAGCGATTTTAAATGATGAAAAAAAGATTGATTTAAAATAATTATTATTTAGTGTCCTTACACAAATAAGATAAAAAAAAAATTAAGCAATTTAAAATATAAACTATTTAAGTTTATTTTGAAAATAAAAATAAATAAGAAAAATACACTTTTATTAAAAATATATGAAAGGTAAAAAATTGATTTAAAATTATATATTTTAGAAATTAATAAAGTTATTCCTATTATAACATTTTTATGGGTGTTTAATTTTAATGAAATTTTTGTTTTGTCTTTAAAAGAATGAGCATAGTGTCATCTTAACCATCATACTTCATGAGGGATCCAATCTCTTGAGGTAAAGTGTGTCCTTAAGTTTTTGCACTTTAAAAAATGGTTGCACCCAAGTGATTTCATTCGTCTAAAAGCATAATACATCCACAATTAAGATGAATCTAGGTAGTTTTTTTTTAATCAATATATATTAAGTACTTAATGAATCAAAACAAGAGCAAAGTACAAATTTATCAAAGCTTCAAATATCAAGATTAAGAGGGATCCATACTAGTTTATTTTATTACTATATAGTATTATCCTTCAATGTATGTGTAACTTCAAATGAAATCTATGTGTGGATCCATGGTGGATATGTTGGACACGATGTACACATTTATAATCATGATATACAAAACCATATATTGCTACAAAATGGTCTTTGTGTGCTCAACAAATCATGTGGTAGTCACACCATTTTATAATAACAATGTTAGATGTCACGTATGTTCTTTTCAACCATTCTCAAACACATCAATATTAAAATCAATTTAAAGAATAGATCTTGTTGCTCAGATTCCCTAGTCCATTTCATGTCCACCCAAGTAAAATCAATTGTGTTTAGAATAAACACCAGTTAAATGAAACATGTCTGCAATTTACACACAATATTCTTGGAAACATCCCTCACCCTCAATAGCGTTTCCTCATCCATGATAATGTAAGAAATACTCTATAAAGTTAATGATCACCATCCTAGGATGGTGTCCTTTACATATTTCTTTGAAACGAGATTGATTAACCCTAGATTAATTATCTATGACAAACATGCTATGGAAAAGGAATTTGAGGTCATGTGACTAAAGTCATCTATAATAGTATCCCACATAAACTTGTAGAAATCACAAGGTAGCCCATCAATCCATTGATATTTACTATTATACATATAGTTAATCACTACAAATGATTAATCCTTTATGAGATCCCTATCCAACCTATCACGATGAACAACAAAGACCTTGTGTGGAAGCACCATGTAGCAAGAATTTCTAGAATAAACCATGAACTCTATCACTAGATAAGGATAAAAATAATTATGAAAAATGATCACCAAACACACCTCAAATCACAAGGGTGTCTTACACAAGTGAATGATATTCTATACGAAATCCAAGTACTTTGTTGAAAACCACCTTCTTCCTTAGAAATTTGAATAAGAACTTCAATCCCTCATTTCCCTCCTAGTTCCATTCTAACTTGACATGAACATTGGATCCTTTAGGTATACAGTCATCCCTATGCAAAACAAACTATATGTACACTGGATTCTTTTGAAGGATGTCGTTATACAAGTATTCCTTAAGGAGGCTTGAATTTCTTCCAACTTCTCATCGCACATCAAATATTTTTTCTACACTTGAATGCATTCATTTAGCCCCATCCATGCATGAATTTAGTAATCCTGTAAATGAATTCCTTCCACCATACCGTCCATCCCCTTTCACCAACATGGAAAGGAATAAGTTTCCAAACATGATGGATTAAAGAACATAAATGAAGGGAATTCTAATGAGAAACATTATCTTGACTCAAGGGACATGACTTTGAATCAATCAAATGACCCATAAGAATGGAGGTTTGAATGGACAGATCATATGAGGCACCCGTATACATCATCAAATCAACTAGTCAAATCCTTCCATAAAATTAAATATTATCCTAAGGTCAAAAACCCTATAAATTCTTGTATGAACCCTATCCTCAGGTATTTATTATTTTTGGGGTAGCGGGGTCCATCAAAAGTATGCAATGTGGGTAGTCATTGGATGTGGAATTAAATTCCGCATCCAACGAGCTCTCCCACTTGAAATTTGAGTAAAAACACAGGGAGATATGTCGAAAATACGAACAAAAAAAGTAGTTTTCTTTTATGAAAAATATGTCAATTCAACTATATGGTTGACTCATTTTATTGAAATTCTATTGGTTCTTGAATTCCAACTCACAAAATTAATTGTTCGTGCGTTTTCTTATAAGGCCCATTTTAGACCCCAAATTTCCTCTAATGCATATGTATCAAAACAGTAACCCAGACACACTAGTATTAAGGTCACAACCATATGATGTAACAAAATTCTATAAGAAAAGTGATAGAGAAAGAAATACTCAACACCTCCATTTTACATGTGGTAAGTGGTCAAGAAGAGATTGTTCCAAAATATCTCATGATAGGGAATATCAAAACCAATAGAATTCACCTCTTAGATAAATATCACACCTAGATTATCCTTTTTTTTAAACCCCTGGAAATTTTATTCCTACCTAGGATCGTCATCCCTATCACATTCCAAGAAAGAAGGAAAATATTCATTTAAATAGTATAGGGTTTGTGAGAGTATTGAACCTATTGCTTAGTTATACATTACTCGAGGAGGAGGTTTTGTTGTCTGGCGAAAGGTAAAAACATTCCTTGAATGATTGTACATGAGGAGTGAGGCTCATTTCTCTACTAGGATTATCCACAAGAGTTGAGGATGGATCTTCCTTCCTCTTGTTAGACATGACCTACCAACATTCATCAACATCCATACCTTGGGCCTATACATAAACACATAATATAGAAGCCAACAAAGTTCTCTTATCATGTGAGATATCAATTGTACCAAGGTCAAACTTTTGCATTGGTTGTGAAATAGTATCCCTAGTAATCTTGGAAGGCTCCTGAGATACACCCCACTATGACTACCTCTAATTCCTTATGAAGAATGAGAAATAGAGTCACCATCCTAGGTTTGTGTATGAACTTCCATAGTTAAATTACCTAAGTCATTTGACACCCCACCCTTTCTAACTTTTGTGGTCTATTTTGTATCCCTTGTACCTTGAGAGGCCAACAAGGGTGGTTTTCCAACATGGGAAGTCACAAATAGGTTGTTCCTATTATTTATAATAAATACAAGAATTACACAGATCTAGATAATGCACTTTCTACTGATGAACCCCATCCATCATCATAAATTAAATAAAAGGAGGCAATTTATTCTTCATATCACATTTACACACACCCTGTGACTACATTGAAATGAATTCCATAATTCATTTGGGATCAACCCTTCACCAAACCTATTGGAAAATAAGTCTATAAAATGTCATATCTACATTGAAAGAAAAACAAACTCTAACCACAGGGGGTTGTGGGCATGTATTCGGTCCATTGGATTAAAACCTCCCCTTCATGACTAAACATAGGGTAGAGAACTAACAATTTTTCATGTACCATACTACAACACCCACCTCATTAAATTCTTAGAATTGAACAACAAATGAATATATTTAAACCTTGTTCCCAAATAGGACTTTAATGAACCCCTTTCTTTTCACAATTCAAGAAGCATGATTTATTAAATGCATCTTATGTTGGCATTCAATGAAGAAATTACTTGAACACTCATATACACTCCAAACATTTTTTAACATTAAAAAATATTAATATTAGTCTTTCTATTGATAGTAAGCAAGTAGGAATATTGATATGATGGAAGCAATATTGTTGGAAGAGTCTTGGGAATTTCAATTACTTGATAATGTTTTTAAGTCTCATCTATTTACCTTAGTTAAGGCCTCAAAACCAATACATAGTTCAAAAAATATCAAACAGTCCCAATATGCCAGCTTAGAGTTAAAGGATCCCATTGTGAGGTCATGTGCATACATTTGAGTTGTTGTTTCTTTCTTTGGATAATTGAAAGCTAAATTTAGGGTCTAAGCCCTTTGTTGCTCCCTTTATCATGTTGAGGAGTCTATGAGTTTCACCTCATGATTTAAATCTCATCATCCCTAGGAGGTCAAATAGCATGTTAAGAGATCATATGATTTGGTTCAAGGCTTATTCTCAATTTTGGATTCTTGTAAATTTCATGTAGGTCATAAGGCCTAGCTTTTTACCCTAATCATGTATATGGCCCACATACTAAAACATATTTCTTAAACCTCATATTGCTTCCAATATCCTCACTTGTAAGTCAAGCATATGCTTAGGTTGTCATGTGTAAATATTTCTTTAGGGTATAAGGCCTAGGCTTCCCCTCCCAACCATGTTTAATCCTAGAGACTCATACTTAGTATCATAAACCTCATAATGTCATCAATATCTTTAATTAGATTTAAGGGTAAACAAATAAAGAGGTATTGTGTGGTGGTTCGAGGTGTTATGCATGTCCATGTGTGCCTAATAGCTTCATTTATCATCCAGTTCCTATGTTGATTCACCCAACCATATTCAAATCTATCTAGAAATCAAAATATTATAATGGCTTTCATATCCACATTTGGAATACAAGGATATGCTTTCGAGATCCAGGCGATAGTTTGAGTCATTGTTCTTAGCACCTAATGCCCAAATCCTACATTTAGGTCCTAAGTCTTATGATTCATCCCATGAATTTCTCCAAGGCTCTAATCCCCATGCCTAGTGTCACTTATATCAACACACAAATGCCAAATATTTGGGATTTAATGGGTGTATTTCATAGCATCCTTTAGGGAATAATGCCTAAGTTTCCTCCCTTGATAGTATATAAATTCTTAAAACCCATACATATTTCCAAAACCTCATCATGTTGTTGATTTCATCACTTAGGGATCGTACATGATACCCTTAATAGGTCATGTCTAGTCATTTAAGGTGTTGGAGGTCTAAGGCATGGGTTCCCCTCCTCAAACATGTCGAAATATTTATGAGGTTTATTTGTTAATCAAAGCTTCCTAGAGGCTTCCTTTAAGGACAAAGGATTGGGTCTTCTCCCTTAACCATTTCTATATCTCCAATACCCATACCGAGTTCTATTTCCTTCCAATTACACATCTATCCCTATTCTAAGGCTAAGGATCCTCTCAAAATGTCATTTTTTCTACAATAGTTTATGAACATCGCCAATTTATTTTGGAGTCCTTTTTGCAGATGGCATTTATGATTATCATTTTTTTATGGCATGTTTTTGTGTGTGTTATTTTAAATTTTTGGACAATTTTTTTATTAAAAATGGAACTAGATTAAACAAGAGCCACGAAGTGGGTTATGCCCTCGACATTGCATCTGTGATAGCTAGTGGTTTGCAATTGCTTATGCAAAAAATTAAAATTCAATAAAAATAGATTAAATTTTGTTATAGCCTACTTAAAACGCAATAAAAATAGAATAAATGTCGTTATAACCTACTTAGACATCCTTTTGAGTATGGTAGAGATTTGACTACTTAGAAGACTCTAGACTCGGGATGAGCTTTACCAACTTTTCCAAAATGACTACTACATCTCAAATAGGCCATGAAGGACAAAAAGACAAGCCTAAATACAGAGTTAGGATGAACCATTTTTTATTAGCTAGATGATAAATTGTTGATGATTGTTAGGTGGTTAAGTTAATTCCTTCAATATCAGATTTGGAAACCAACTTCTCCTTCTAAAATGGTACCCACCTCTCTCTTGGAGAGGCACATTTGGGCTTGAAAAGTAACTTATCCTCCAAAGGAAGGGTAGAGAGGAAAATTAAAGGCAATGAAAATGCATAGGGTAGAAAGAAAAAAAAAGGCAATGAAATTGAATGCATGACTCCATATTTGAATAATGCTAAGACAATATAAGGAAAAAAAGAAATTGAAAGAAAGCAAACCGTTCTTCATTGAAGAAAACTCACCATCTACCCTTCAATCAAATAGAAACCTTTTAGTAAAGTAAGAAAACAATTTCAATTATTACATATATCATAATAACCACTTATGTAAGTATACACCTATCTTAAAAAAACCTATTAATAAAAATTAATAACATTTTGAAAAAAAAAATTTATCATGAAAATAAGTTCTAGTGTATTATTTTCCCATTCTTTGAAACGGTTTCTTAAGATTTTCAATAGTATTTTGACAGGAGGGCATATGCCAATCAAATTCCAAGCCTTCCTCAATAACTTGAGTTAAATTGAAAAATTAATTACATGAAAAAGACATTACATAGATTATTTTAACACACTTATCAAATATAAAAAACATATGGACTTTATGTAACAATCTTATACATATATATTTTTAAAAATACACACATGTATAATCAAAATATGTAAATTAAAAATAATTTTACCTCTTACTCAAATATACTATTCAAATATACTATGATAAAAATATTTATATTATGAAATTTCAAAATAAAAATAAATAATATTCTAATATATTTACACATTGCAAGATATTTTATCGTTTCCTAATTTTTTGTTAAACATTTTACTATAACATTAAGTAATCAAAATTAACATAAACTATATAACTTTCAAAAAAAATTGGTGGTTGTTTTTTATGTGCCATCATGAAAGTTGAGAGTAGATAGCCAATTTGAACACAAACCAGTGAAAATGAAATTGTATAATTGAAGTGTTACAAACAAACTTATGCATAGATTATGCTCTAATTGTTTCCATTCTTACACACATTTTTACATTGTTCTATTTGTCATTATGTTTAAAGGTTTTTTATTATCTTTTTAACACTCTAAAATTCCAAAAAAAATATAACTCAAAATTTATCAATTTTTTATTATTAATATACATATAATTAGTGGTTAATTAACTTTAAACCTTACAAACAATTTAAAAGGAAATATTTTATTTAAAATATTTATTCTAAAAATACAAACAATGCCAATGTTATTTTTTATTATTAAAAAAAATATAACTCAATATTTATCAATTTTTAGGGGTGGTAGGTGCAGGGGGGATCTTTCTGGATCCTAGAGGACAAGTTGAAAAAACCTTCGCTTGGGGTGTTGGCTATAGGACCAATAATGAGGCCGAGTGGTTGGCTCTCCTTCAGGTAATGAAAATCCTAGCTAACAAAGATCTCCCTAGTATTGCGATATTTGGAGATTCTCAACACGTCATATATAAAATGATCAAAGGATATACCACAGGCTCTATAAAGTGTCATCGTCTGCATGATAAAATCACTCCTTTCTTATCTAAGCACTATTAATTCTACCACATTATTCGCACAAATAATGCTACTGCTGATGCCTTGGCTAATACGGGGGCCTCCTTACCCCAAGGTCACTATGGTCTAAACGGTCAAAACTCACACCCCAAACCCATACCTTAATGAATTTGTGGGATGCAAATCTAGACCCCCCCGCCATTGCATCGATCTCACCTCTAAGGATTTTTGTGAAAGTTCTTATGTTACAAAGTGTCGTCCTACTCCTCCTCACTTTACCGCTACGTGCTCCCCATTCACCGTTGTCCTCACTCCCATGGATGTTCGTGAAGGATCTCTTCTTTTAACACGTCATCCTATTCCTCCCCACTCTTCTGCCACATGGCTCCCTCTCTGCACTGCCCATTCCTCAATCCTCGAAGGTTTTATTACCCATATCCCTCAGCTTAATTACTCCTGCAACTCGAACGCTTTGGGTCTTTTCGTCCTCCTCATATGTCTCCCCCTCGAAACCTTCCTCACCCTCATTATCCTTTTGGCAATGGTGTGCACTCCATTCGTTATGTGATTTCTCTAGAGAGGATTCTGCTAGTTATTATTTTAGGGGTTGACAAGGGCATTTTGTAGGAGATCCCATGGGAGTCTCTGCCTCTCATCAGGGTTTTTGTTAAAGAAAGGTTGGCTCTTGTCGCTTTCTTCACCTGCTTCTGCTCTTCATAAGCTAGTGCTTCTCTGTCGTTTTCGAACTCTGGTTCTAGGTTCAGCCTCTCCATTGATGACCAGTCTTTCATAGTAGGAAATAACTCGATTCTGGGTTGCAATTGTTTAAGGTGGAAAGAAGGTGCGGTCGACACTCTCTCCTGTCGAAGCAAGAAAGACCATGACTCCCTCCTGCAGGAACTCAACACCCTTGAATCGGTTCTTGGTGGTTTCTCTGGTGACGAACATGCCCACAAGTTTGAAGGTGTAGTTCGGGATCTCCACATCAATTTCTCCATATTAGCTCTTGCCATCCCCAAACAAGGCAGAATGGACCAGGAAAATGAGAATGTTGGGATAGCATATTTAAAGAAAAATCTCAGGCGTTTGTATGAAATGATGGCCATTGGCATTATGGACAACAAGGAAATTTCCCAAGAAGTTAAAAATATGGGGGAAGTGATCAGGTACACCTCATATCAGAGAAGTAATCATGACTCCAGGATCGATGATACAAAAAGCAACCTCATGGAAATCATGGGTAAGGTGGATAGAATTCAAGAAGACCTCCAACGTTTGGTAAGCATGAATCAAGGTAGTAAGGCTCTTGAAACTCCAGTAGCAGCAGCTCAACCTATGGAGGAGGAGTCGGTTGTTCAACCCATGAAGCACCCAGGCAATCTTTAATGGTTTTAATAGTTCATGTTTTTTTGTCTGTTTCTTAATCAACAGTTTATTAGGGTATACACTACCTTAGTCCTTAGAATCTATGTAAAAATCTATGTGGAGTTCTTTGGTCATCCTTTTGGACCAATTTTGTTTCCTCCTTTTTTGAACTACAAGAACTCTCAGTATCCGCTTTTTTTTTTTCTATAATGTATGGCTGTGCACAACCTGTTTAATATAAAACCTTTTATAGTTTCTGTTAAAAAAAATATTTATCAACTTTTTATTATTAATATACATATAATTAGTAGTTAATTAACTTTAAAAATTACAAACAATTTAAAAAGAAATATTTTATTTAAAATATTTATTCAATGCCAATGCTATTTTTTATTATTACAAAAAAATATAACTCAATATCCATCATTTTTATTTATTTATTAATATACATATAATTAGTGGCTCATTAACTTTAAACCTTACAAACAATTTAAAAAGAAATATTTTATTTAAAATATTTATTCTGAAAATACAAACAATGCCAATGTTATTTTTTATTATTAAAAAAATATAATTAAATATCTATCAATTTTTTTATTATTAATATACATATAATTACTGGTTAATTAACTTTAAACCTTACAAACTATTTAAAAAGAAATATTTTATTTAAAATATTTATTCTAAAAATACAAACAATGGCAATGTTAGACCTGCATGACATTAAAACAAATGGCATGACATTGAAACAATAATGACCAGCCTTGTGGATCATGAGGCTGCGATGTGTTACATTAATTGCAGGTTGCAATGTGTCATTCCAAATTAATTACAATTAATTACAGGCTGCAATGTGTCATTAAACCTACTTCCGCACCTCCGCTGCCAACCCCTGAGACTTGGAATCCAAGCCCGACGTCATCCACCCAGCCACCAATCAGCTTATGACAAAATAACAAAACTTATTTAATTTTAAATAATAATAAAAAACAAAACATCAGGTTCACGAAAGTCTATAATAAAAAATTAAAAAAAATAATACAACCTCACCAAAAAAAGGTTGAATGTTTTACATTTCTGTAGAGTTGACACTAGTAAATCAGAAGAATTCTATTAGCAAGTAATCAATGATAAGTCAGAGACCTTCTAGGTGGACTGCCTACTGGTTGACTGGCTCCAATAGCTTCATAGGAACAATGTCTTACTAAACATCCTCGTTGAGATAGATGCATCTAGATGACTAAGTTTACCAAATAAACGGAAAAGTCAGTCCCAATAAGGTTAAGCAAAAGGATACATGTTTTGCCTAATTTTAGAATTGAGAAGATACATGTATCATTTTTTAGTATGGGAACTGAAGATTCCAAGGGACTAAATAATCTATGCTTATTAGAAGTGACTAACAATAATCTCAGCTTAATACTGCTTCACTTGCTCCTATATCTTTGCAATTACATGCATCAACTTGCATTGATGTCACTTTACACCTAGCTTACATGCCTTTAGCTTGAGCAACTTATTGTTAGCATGTTCTATACTATTCAGTTCTTGAAATTTGGAGAAACATGTACTAGTGTTCCCTCTCTTTAATGCCCTGAAAGTGGATATAATAACACATTAAGTGATGCTAGTAGTGGAAGTGTGGGGAAGTGTGGGACTGTAATTCAATTGATTGAGATAAGTCATACATCAATGCATAAGAAAAATGAATGGGCTCTTCAATTCTCATTTCATAGTAAGCAAGCCTGCAACCTAAAACCCTAAAAAATAGTAAGATAGAAAACTCACAAAACTGCTCGTTTATATGCCAAATCTACAAACACATCGCTAACTAAAAATACAATATATGAACAGTAGAATCCGCAGTAGTCAAAAACACATCTCTGTTTTCTTATTAACTCAGAAAAAAAGAGTACAAAAACACATTCAAAACTGGAATTGATTGACTACTCACACATCTGCTTTTCTTTTATAGACGAAAAAGACTTGGAAAAAATATAAAATGGCCCATATTTGTGGGTAACTAAATTAAGAAAGCAAATCCATCTTTAGTATTTGAAAATTGTAAAATACGAATTTTGATTGGTGTTTCATAAGATTTTAAGTTTCAACTTTAGGTTAAATATTTGAGTTCATATCTACATTTCATGAAGTGAAATTTTAACATGGCATCAATGTTGTTTTACAAAAAATATTTTGTTCAACATATAGAGAAGGCAACAAACTGTGAGGGAAATAGTTTTGCAAAGGATTTCAACGAGTGTGATGCCTAACATGTTATAGTGACTACACCAATCCATGGCACAAGGTACTATCAGAGGCTGAATTGTTTTCACACGGATTTATTTTGGATGAATTGTTTTGTTTAAGTTGTGATCCAAGGGACTACAACAACAATGAACCGCAGAACATTAGGCCTTAGGAAATGTAACTGATTAGAAGGGGCCTCATGATTGGAAATGCAGGTTGCAGATGCTCATGAAAGAGATTCATCTCTGGGGCATAGTCCAAGACAAAGTAACAACTCCTACTAATCCCCAACAGTAGCCTTAGAATGAAAATATGGTTAATAGGATGAAGAGGATTCATTTGGACTCTATGAAGGACTTCCTTTTCCCTTGAATTGTAAAGAAATCAACGAAGGTGATGTTCAATGCATTCAAAAATCTTTATTAAAGTTTCAATATTTCAAAAAGATTCTCTTGAAGAAGAAGCTTTCCAAAATAGCCATGATTGATTTACAAGTCATTGCAACAATGTCAGACATCTACTCATTGTTACTGCTATAAAGATTGAAGATGAGGAGTGTGCCATTCCACTAAATAGTTCCTCTCCTATTTGGGGAGTGTTTGTTTAGCGTGTTTGTTCTCTAAAAATCCTCCCAACTTATGAAAAGCTATGGGACATATTTGTACAAGAAGAATCAAGGTGGGAAACAATGTCAACGTGAAGAGAAAATGCCCAAAATATTGCTCTCGTCAGGAAGGTGAGGAATGGTGGAAAGAAAAGAGTACCTATGAAGGGTAAGGAAGACATATCTTTTTATAAATTTTGTGCTAAAAATCGAATTCATGTGACTTGTCACAAGAAAGGGCACTTCACTAATCAGTGTTCAAATAAAAATGGGAAGAGTAAGCATCCTCATATGCAGTTTGTGGGGAATGCAGATACTTAGGCAAGTGTCAGTGAGTTGGCATTCAAAGTTGAAATTATATTTTTAATGGTTTCATGCCTTTCAACCAATACCAATACTTTGGCAAGAATGGGTGTTGGTTTTTGTGCACATAACGGAGTGTCTCAACATATGATATAAAATGAGAAAGTTTTTAGCGAGTTTCAAGAAAAATAATTGGGCATACAATTGGAGTTGGGTGATGAAACTACCTATCAAATGACTAAAATTGGCACCATATCCTTCAAAATGTCTTTAGGTGTTCTTGAATTGGATGATGCTCTTTTTGTTCCCAATGTAATGAAGAATCTCTTGTTTGTCTCAGCTATTACAAATCTTAAATTAAATTTGGTTTTAATGATCAGCAAAGCATCATAAGAGGTTTCAATAAAACATTTCCTCAATTTTTGGCCAAAGAGGTACATGAAGGAGGCCTTTACATGATTCTTGTTGACATTACAAAGCATGAGGCTTTGGTGCAAGATAGTGGAAAGTCATGGAAAAAATGTTTTGGTCACTTGCTGAGGTAAAAATTTGAAGCTCGTACTGACTTGTTCATAATTTCCCAATTTTATATTCCAAGTAATGCAATATTTTTCTTTATTAGAAAACTAGAATATTTTGCTCATATGCCGATGAAATTAATATGAATAATCGATTTATATATATCACCTGGGGTAACGGTGACATAATAATTAAATGACTATTGATCGATTTATCTATTAATAAAACAGTTTAACATTGATTTATTTATAAATAAAATAGTTTAAATAAATTGAAAACTTTTTGAAAACAATAAATGTAGATGGCTTCCCAAAAATATACATTTCAAGCAAATTTAAACAGGCTGTAACTGTCGATTGCTTCGTCAAAATATAAATTGAAATAAAATATTATAAACAGAGAACTTTAAACAGCTTACGCAAATATAAAACTTCTATAAAAACAATAAATGTCCATGGCTTCCCAAAAATGTAAATTTTAAGCAAATATAAAATGTGACAGTAAATATGGATTTCTTCCCAAAAATATAAGTCAAGATAAATTATTATAAATGGAGAACTTTTACATGTGAACATGGTATCGAGTTAATCGAATATCTAGGAAAAGAAAACCACTTAAGCCAAGTCATCTTCAACTCTCAAAACCCAGCAATTGTCCAGCCTAGTCGCTCGCCACGTCGAGACCCAGCCACTTAAATAATTAAATAATAAATGTACGTGGGGATTTTTTAGGTTGCTTGAAATGAATGAAAAAGGCGTGAAAAGAAAAATAGAAGACGTGGGGGTAGGTGTAGATAGATGACAGGTTTCAAGCCTAGATACTTTACTGAGCACAAATTCGACTTGCGATTGCACAGGTGGTAGGCAACGTGTCGATCCATTTCATTCCTTTCATTTTCATGCCTTTAGACACCTCATTCGCTCTGAATTCAACTATGAATTTTGTTGTGAGAAAAGAAAGAAAGGAAGAAATATTTGGGAGTATTCTTCTTCCACATAGTTGTTTACTATAGATCCAAGTAGGCCATTAATGGCTATGAAATCAAGCCCTCTGCAACTGTGGACCGCCCAAATGTACAAATAGCGGGCGGGCACTTCGACGACAGTCTCTCTACTCTAGTACCCATTTTATGAATAGTTAATTCTAGTATCGCTCAGCTTTTCTTTCACATATTGAGTAGATATTTTTGTTATCTTTATCAGCTTTCAAACATGGGTTTCATCTTTTCTTTCACAGAATGAGTAGATAGTTTTGTTATCTTTATTAGCTTCCAAACATGGGTTTTCTTCTATGAATGCATGCATTTATATTGATCAGGTAATGGCAAACCCAGATGCTCCTAGTCCTAGCAAACAAAACATGCAGGAATGGGTTCACTGGTGTAATTCATTTGCTCCTTTCTCCTCTCTTCAATTTATACACAAAAGGATCCTGTAATGAGAAAAATTGTAAGGTAGATATCCTAGGGTTCATATATATCTCCAGTTTCAGTTTTCTTGAATTTGATATATTGACGATTTGCGTTAAACCAGATATGCATGCTCAAGCTTCATAACCTCTAAAAATTCTTTAAAATCTCAACTGCAACCTCTAAAAGTTCTTTAAATTCTCAAAAAAACTATTATACTAGATGTACAGAAGTTTTTTACCTAGGTATTTATTCAAAAAAAGACATCCCTTAAAAAAAAAGAAAAACCCAAGATCAAAATGAGTTTTAACCTAGTTAAAATAGATTAATTTCCTCAGAATTGTTGTAAACAAGGACCATTCGCATATTAGAGGGATGCGCTACAAGCAAGGCTTTCCAGGTTCGATGTTTTATGTTTCCACAATTAGGTATGATCCCTTTGAGCTTACACAATGCTGGTTCCTTGAACTTTCAAAAGAACTATTAGACTAGATGCATGCAAGTTTTTACCTTGGTAGGTTTTCAAAAACATGCATCCCTTAAAAAACCAAAAAACTCAAGAGTTTTAACCAAGTTAAAATAGATTATTTGCCTTAGAATTGATGTAAACAAGGATCGTTCGCATATTCTGGGGAGGCGCTACAAGCAAGGCTTGGCAGGTCCAATGCTGTATATTTCCACAATTAGGTATGATCGGCTTGAGCTTACACAATGTTGGTTCCTTGAAATTTAAAAAGAACTATTAGACTAGATGCACACAAGTTTTTTACCTTGGTATTTATTAAAAAATAGAAATCCCTTAAAAAATGAAAAAACCCAAGATCAAAATGAGTTTTAATGGAGTTAAAATAGATTATTTGCGTCAGAATTGCTATAAAGAAGGACCCAATTGCCTTACATTATTCTTCTCTATCTCGTGCATCCAGTTACACTTACAATTTCTTTGGACGATGCTGCAAGGTGAAACTGGACACTTGTCAAAGTCACCTAGGGAACAACATGGCTTCTTCCTTCCATCGTGCCAGTAAACGAAGTGACTGACTGCTTCACTCACTGGCCTTCCTTCCCTCTTCTTAGGCTACAGGTAAAGAGAAAACTGGCCTTCCTCGTCCTTATAAGTCTGTGCTTGAAAAGAAAGCAATCAAACAGCGAAGCCAACGGAACAGAAGAAGAAAATGAAGATTGTGTGCCAGAAATAGGATAGCTAGTATTAGGTAATAATAAGTACTTCATCATCATGCCACTCCCAATGGTCGTCAATGCTTTTCAATGGTTGTGTGGCAGTTGACAAGCGAGTGACTTGAAGTGTGTCCTGGGTAGACATTACTCTCCCCCATTACGCTACACATTTCTGGACCGTGCATTACAGTGCTTGTAATGAATACTAATCCGTGCATCCAGCGGATCGATGCAAACAATCGACACATCTACTAATTTTTTAGACATTACTCTCCCCCATTACACTACACATTTCGAGACCATGCATTACAGTGCCTGTAATGAATACTAATACATGCATCCAGTGGATCGGTGCAGACAATTGGCACATCTACTATTTTTTTTTAATCCTGCTTTCGTCACCTCCACCATGCAATCGACACATCCACTATTTTTTTAATTCCTACTTCCATCACCTCCGCTGCCAACGCCTGAGGCTTGGCTTCCAAACATGACGTCATCTACTTGCCCACCAATCAAAAATTTAAAAATTAACAAATTTAATTTTTTTTTTGGTTCATGCAAAGTTAAACATTAGGTTTTTCAAAAAAATTGAAGCTCGTACCATCCAAACTAATAGTGTTGGGGTATATATAAATGTCCCCCGTCGGGACATAATAAAAAAAAAATACTTATCTTTACAAATTTAAATATTATTAATATCATTATTTTACTATTCGAGTATCTAATTTATAATTATCAATATCATTATTTTGTTATGTAAGTAAGTATCTAAAATATTTAATATAATAGGGGTAGAGTTGTTCATTGGCTCAATGTGAGTCTAACAAGGCTTGAAGGGAAAGCCACCCTTAGGATAGTGGCTTACCTTGGTGGGCTTAGAGACGTCTCGACCCCTACTAAGTCACAAGTTACTAGTATATATATGAAAATAGATAAATAACTATATTAATTTAAAAAATTGAAACCATTAAATAATTTATTGTTAAAAAAAATAACAAATTGTGATATTTCAACTTCAAATAAATATTAACATCTTCATTATAATAACAAACATGTATATTAATATATTATAAAATGATTTTATTTACATTATGTCTAATAAAATAAATTAAGATTTGGACATATTTTGTTTATATATTTATTAATATACTATATTCAATAAAATAAAATTTTGACTTATTATTACTATTTTTAAATAAATTATAGATTGGGTTTATAATAAGTGTTGATATCAAAGTGATCGATATAATTTACTTTAAAATTGGATTTTTTATATTGATTCAAAATATAGCTTTTTTTTTAAGAAAGACATACATAATTAGAAAGAGATTTTAAATGATGAAAAGAAGATTGATCTAAAATCATTATTATTTAGTGTTTTTACAAAAATAAGATAAAATTTATTTTTTAAGCAATTTAAAATATAAAGTATTTAAGTTTATTTTGAAAATAAAAATAAATAAAAAAATACACTTTTATTAAAAATACATGAGACTTAAAAAAATGATTTAGCATTATATATTTTAGAAATTAATTAAGTTATTCATATTATAACATTTTTATGTGTTTCATTTTTATGTCATTTTTGTTTTGTTTTTAAAAGAATGAGTATAGTGTCATCTTAACCATCATACTTCATGAGGTATCTAATCTCTTGAATTATAAGTGTGTCCTTAAGTTTTTGCAATTTAAAAAATTGTTGCACCCCAAGTGATTTCATTCTTCTTTAAGCATAATAGATCTACAATTAAGATGAATCTAGGAAGTTTTTTTTAATTAATATATATTAAGCACTTAAGGATTCAAAACAAGAGCAAAGTGTACAAATATATCAAAGCTTCAAATATCAAGATTAAGAGGGATCCATACTAGTTTGTTTTATTACTATATAGTATTATCCTTATTTTATGTGGAGCTTCAAATGAAATCTATGTGTGGATACATGGTGGACATGTTGGACACGACATGCAAATTTTTTATCATGATATACAGAACCATATATTGTTACAAAATGGTCTTTTTGTGCTCAAGAACTCATGTGGTAGTCACACAATTCTATAATAACAATGTCAAATGCCATGGATGTTCTTTTCAACCATTCTCAAACACATCAACATATCTACAATGAATGCACAGTAAATTCAATCATAGGATTTATTAAAATCAATTTTAAAGAATAGATCTCATTTCTCGGATTCCCTGGTCCATTTCATGTCCACCCAAGTAAAAACTACTATGTTTAGAATAAACACCCCCTAAATGAAACATGTCTACACTTTACACACAATATTCTTGGAAACATCCCTCACCCTCAATGGCATTTCCTTAGCCTTGATACTGTAAGAAATACTCTATAAAGTCCTTCACATATTTCTTTGGAATGAGATTGATCATCCCTAGATTAATTATCGCTATCAAGCATGCTATGGAAAAGGCCTTTGGAGCCATGTGACTAAATTCATCTCCAATAGTATCCCACATAAACTTGTATAAATCATAAGGTAGTCCATCCAATCCATTGATATTTACCATTTTGCATATAGTTAATCACTACAAAAGGTTCATCCTTTCTGAAATCCCTATCCAACCTATCATGATTAACAACAAAGACCTTATGTGGAAGCACCCTGTAGCAAGAATTCCTAGAATAAACCATGAATTCTATCAGTAGATAAGGATACAAATAATTATGAAAAATGATCACCAAATACACCTAAGATCACAAGGGTATCTTCCTCAAGTGAACGATATTCTATACGAAATCCAAGTACTTTATTGAAAACCACTTTCTTCATTAGAAATTGTTGGGACTAGGAAAAGTCAGACAGAATTATACTAAAAGAGATGAACATTTCAGTCATGTGATGGAAGAAGCTGCAACATAAGAAGTTGTGACAGAAGGAACCATGACAAAACAAGAATAAAGTAGTTGAAAAGCAAAGTTCAATTGATTTTGGGAGAAGAGTTAGTTAGACTAAAAGATTTATTTTAGTAATAAAGCATGATTGCATTTTGGGACGATAGTGTCTATTTTTAGATGTAACTAAATGTATGAAAATAGAAAGACAACCCGACAACTGACAGTTGGGAGTCATTCGATGGTTGAATCAAGAATTGTAACAGAGAAAAATCTTATAAAAGCACCGACCCAAACTATGTGTGGGGGGTTGAAGAGATTTGTTCGTGAGGGAAGGTCAAGAGAGAGGTTTGAATATCGATTATAGAAAGAGTGCTTAGAGATAGCATCGATCAAGGCTATTTGCATATCGACCATTCATAGAGAAAGAGGCCAACACTAGAGAGCATGAGACAAGATATGAATGTATGAACTGTAAATAAGATCAAAAGAACAGTCTGTAAGATAAGCGCGTAGACCAAATGTGCCAAACCAATTCTAATTCTAGATGAAGAGTACTTGTGTGGTTTTTTCTTGGATGGGTTTCCACGTTATATCTTGTCTCTATGTGTTTTAATGTTGATGTTTTGTCGAATGCATGTTTAACATAAATAATCCTATCTAAATGTGTCACGCCTATTTAATGGTGGATGAACTTATGTATATGTCGCACCTGCACCGAGTTAGCATATGTTGATGATTTATGATTATGTTGTCATACATGCCAATGGAATGGTATATGGTTATATTAAATGAACATATGAGAGATGAAGTATAATACTCGGTTTTGGTCAATTTATCTGATAGACTTATAGAGTGAAATCCCCAACATAACTGCATAAAAATGGTTCTAGAAGTCCCCATAAGATATCTCGAGTGAGACTACATCTGCATCTCAATTGTTTTTGATGTATTTCTGAGACAGTGAATCATTTCAACGGGGATATGTTTGGCACCCGACAAAGCTGAAAATTCAAGATTGGGCCAATTATAAAGCACTAGAGTTTGCACGGTAAGAAAGTTAAGGATTGCGATTGAGCCCGATTGAATGGTTGGAGCAATACCTTTACACAAACATTCATGAAATTTTCTTTAGTGAACATCCCATTGTATTGCATGAGTGGTTATTGAAATTAGCAACCTAGAGGAAACTTTTCCAAGGAGTAGAGTTGACCAAGTGGATCCCTGAGGTGATCCAGCAGCTGAAGAGGGTAAGCAATCCTATAGCTAGGGTTGTTGATTTCTAGGTCAATAGTATTCTGGGAAGATATATCATGGAAATTGCAGTCGAAACGTAAAAATCAAAAGTGAAACAGAAAGGGAATTTTTCCAAGGACCTAGAGGTCACTATCTGAAAGCTTTGAAATTATGGATTAAGATGTTGGTGTGTGAGAAAGGGATATTAATAATGGATTCTGACGAATAAATATTTGTGCGCGGATACCTGGGATATGTCACAAGAAATATTTCTAGCGGAATGGGTGGAGATAAACTGAGATGTTTTCTGGTAATAGTGAGACTGAACTAGAAAGTGGGTTCCTAAGGAGTGGAAAAATATTTTGTTTGGGAAAGAGAATAAGGACAATGACAAGAATAGGAAGTTGTAGTGTAACCGGAGGAGAGGACTACGAATTTCCATCACACCTTAACGGAGGATCTTGCGACAAAGAAGAGGAGTACCAGCTTATATCTAAAGAATCCAAAGAAAAAGAAGCACCAGACCTAGAATAAGATTACAACATACTCATGACCCCATGTACATCACCCAAGGTAATATCGAGAAACACATAAACTAGTGGTTTTATTAATCTAACTAACAGTGATATTGGAAATAGCAATTAGGGAACTCCCATAAGTGGCATTTTTAATTCAGCAGTACCAAGAGTAAATAGAATGGCTGGGAACACTTTAAAGTTGCCGATCTTTAATGAAAATTGGCTGAAGGACACTAAGCAACATTCATTTCTATGCGAAGTCATATGGATCGTGCGATAGGTCCAACATGAGTCCATAAAGAAAGATCAGATGATCACGACCATTAGAGGTCGTGCACTTGATTGGTACATGAATTCTCTATAGTTCATGTAGGAATAGCTCAGAAGACATTAGATCAAATTTGGACAGGATTGATAGATGAGTTTAAGAAACTGAAATATGAGTCGCAGTGCATTATGATGCTGAAATAAATTAAACAGTTACATACGGAGTCTTTCTGGGACTTCGACCAAAGATTCAAGACTTTGATGGTCAAATAATGTTTTCAAATGTCATACGTCCAACACAAAGAATGGTTTATTGCAGCGATGTTGCCACATATCCATGTACCATTAATGCAACATAAAATTTTATTACAAAGCGAGGCACTTAAGCTCGCCATGAAGTTAGAAGCCTCGCCGATCGAAGAAACTGGTGCAGGAATTATGCAAATCCAATAGAAACTTGCCATCCGTACACGGAAACTTTAGGATATCAAGAAAGGAAAGGAAGTACAAGATGAACTATGGTGTACCAGATACAAAACCGAAGAACATCATAAATATAATTTCCTGACGCTTATGAATTATGTCGCATCAGAAGCACCAAATCCAATGAATACAAAAGGAATTCCTTGGTGTCAAATATGCCAGACTAGAGGAAATCAATCAAAAGAATTATTATACTTACATAAAATTGTAAGTCTGTCAGCTTGTTCATACTGTAATTTTTGTCGGTTGGTACGCCATGATGAGAAATATTTCATTGCATATCAGCTACTGTAAGACAAAACAACTGACATGTACTTAATGAAGAATGACAAATAGATGTAGGATAAGCAGGTCTAGGCTCAATTTTCTTAGAACCAGTACCCTCTGTCCCAATATCCGAAAACAAAATACCTTCAACCCACAGGGGTCTACTTTTCAAAGGTTGGGAAAGAGGAGGAGGATTTGGTTGCAGAATAGGCTAAATGATATGTTATAATTATGGAAATCATGTACATTTTACCAGGGATTGTATAAATCCTACAATGACATGTTCATATTGCAAGGATTTTGATCATACTATCGAAGAGTGCCCTCATTTGACTACAAAATGACAGGCTAGGAACATGGGAAATCAAAACCCACCTCAAAATCCCAATCCAAACATACAAAAGATATATGTTGAACTGAGAGAGCCAAGTATTGTCGTCATAACAAGAGGATTTGTTGCGACTGGAGTTAATCAATAAGCACCGTATGGACAACCACGAGTGCGACCAATAGAACAAAAGAAGGAACCGTTCGATGTCCAAAAGGAAAAATAAGTACTCGTGGATGCATGACAACAATTCATCGACAGAGAGTTAGTTGTCGACCTCTACCAGTATGTCGTCTGAAGGACCAATCCTAGAAATGCCCAAGAGATTTGAGAAACTATTTCAAAAGAATCCAACAGGAAAGGTTAGTAAACTGAAAGAATTCTTTAAAAGTTGTTTAGCACTAATACAAGATAAAGATGTTGTAGCAAAATTGACAGCTTTGATAAAAGAACCTCAAGAATATCAGCGACAAGAAAGAAGGGTTAATCATATTGGGAAAATATTGAAGACTGGTTGTGAATTGAGAATGACCACCCAGATAAGAGATTATGACATGGACTATGTTATCCTAGACTTAGGCTCTGATGTGAACATTATTACTAGGAATACTTGGGAGGGTATGGGAAAACCAAGACTAGTATAATCTCATGTACAACTCAGACTAGCAAATAAGTCAAAGGTTTTACCTATCGGTCGACTGACTCAAGTTCCTGTCGAGATAGAAGGAATTCACACTTATGCATACTTGGAGGTGATCAACATTGTTGATGATACAAATCTGTATCTTGCTCTTTTGGGGATCGACTGGGACATTGATAGCCAAACTATCATCAATTTCAAGAAAACATATACTAACTTTTGAAGATGAAGAACTAAGGGTGGTCGCATTGTGTGATCCTCTAGAAAGCCATAGGTATGTTAAGCAGGTGAATAGTTAAGGGAAATATGGATATTTGGACCACATCTATAATATTACTTCTACAATGGTTGATATGTGGATCCAATGGTTGATGGAAAACTCAATTGGATAAGTGTTAGTTCCTACACATTGGATTCTGGAGAAGCTTTGGAAAATTAGAAGAACAGATTGCATGAAGTGTTGATGAGAAGATGTGAAAGAATTACAAAATCTATACGATGGGTAGGTATTGAGGTATATGATCTACCTACCTATGAGGGATTTCCTAACCTGGAATATTTTCTGACAGAATTTGAAGAAAAAGTAACAAAACCCCAATGACTATCAGATTTGAATTTTTCATTAAAAGGTACACCTTCCATATTGTGGGTTGCACATAAATAGTCTATCTCAGAATGCCCCCAATGCCGAAGTTTGATGGAAATATGATTTGTATAAAAGGTGATATATACTAGCCATAAATATACAAGACTGAATAGTCCCGTCGACCATATTGAGCATTTTCGTGTGACCTAGGAGGCATGCCCATGAGAGGAGTGGGTCCATTAGTTTATTCACACATTAGATATAATACCACATAACTAGTATACATCAGTCGAGTTGCGACAAGGAATAATAGAATGGGAATATTTAGTTTCCAGTTTCACCCAGACATTTGAAATTGTTGATGATCATCCATCTATTGATGATGCTATACAAGTAATTAAGAGTAATATATTTGAAAATATTCATGTATCAATGTCAAATTTTAATTAGAGCATCGTGATAGTCTAGAACTAGATGGAGTGCTAAAATGTATGAGGAGAACCAGATGATGATGATCCCTATGACATAAAATTTCTTGATTCTAAAGGAACTCACAAGGTGGAAGGAATGGGTGTGTCAAGCGATAAATTTATGAATCTGTTAAAAATCAAGAAAGTAAATATAGGGTCACCAAAAAATCCAAAGTTTTCCAATATTAGAGATTACTGGGATGATGAAACTATTGGAAAGATCACAGAATTGCTACATGAGTTTCAAGATACATTCCCCACTAAGTTTTCTAAAATGAAAGGCATTGTCAAAGATCTTGGAGAAATGAATATCCCATTGAATCCCGATAGAAAACCTATTAAGCAATGACCATATCGACTTAATCTGTGGTACTGGTGGACGGGATAGCTTGGTAAATATTTTTGAAATGACTAAATGATGATGAATCAACAATTTATTTTCCTCTATCTAAGGTGCCGTGACTCGTGGAGGAGATCATGTTCACAGAGGCATTTTGGGTAGAGGGAGGAATGGTGAACAGAAAGGCTCCCATAAGTAAGGAATATTTGAGAAGATCCACCCCTACGTTTTGATACTACATAGTCGTAGAATCCAAGAGTGGGACATTATTCACAGAATTAGAACTTT
Organism: Pseudotsuga menziesii; assembly: GCA_001517045.1. NCBI lineage: Eukaryota > Viridiplantae > Streptophyta > Pinopsida > Pinales > Pinaceae > Pseudotsuga > Pseudotsuga menziesii. Next base: position 612,740 of record LPNX010157530.1, read on the forward strand.
TGTCTGGGAAAAAAAACTCGAATTGATCGAATGTAACAATATTACCTTGAAATGGGAATTTGACTAATCAAAACATGGATGAGGCAACTGCCTACATGGCGTATAACCAATTCCTACCGAAGAGAATATTGTAGTCTAAAGGAGCATCAATAAATTCAACATGAATGGACACTGATTTTTCCTTTAGTTCAACTAGGAGGGAGGGAAGTAGTCCATGAGGCTGAAAACCATGACAATCAAAGTCCTTCAAAGTCGTAGGTGAACAGTTGATCTCAGGAGATATTATAGGCATCCAACATGACAGAGACATGACGTAAATTGAGCCACCTTCATACAACACAGTGTGATGTACTTTTTTCTAAATAACTTTCATAGATAGCTGAAAAGTTAACTAATGGGATATCCTTGACTTAAAATCATCCAGTTTAAAGGTGATAACATTACTATTCTTAGGATCCATAGCTCCAAGAACTCACAACAGGTTCTTCCTTTGCATAGTGAATGTTTGGAGTACCTAGAGGGTAGATATAACACATGGTGCTTGGGCCAAATCTTCTACTACATTGTAGTATTGAGCAGCCCGCACATTACGGTTAAATACTGGTTTACGAATTGTACTCTTTGGTGGCTGAAAGACGACGTCGAGAACATGTTTTTCAATATGAATATTGTTGGTAGGAGGAGAGGTGGAAACTATAGGCTTATCAATTGAAGAGTTATCATATTCTTTTATGGAGGTGGGTCATAGTTTTGGGATTTGGTGGTAAGATTAATTATTTCACTAGACATCATTTTAACCTCATCTATAGAGGATGAGGAAGACCCGTGTAAGGATTGATGGTCAACCAATTGTTGTTGGGTAGGGAAAGGATCAGCCAAGACTTTCAAGTGGGAGAATTTTATAAAAATTACTGACCTCTTCATGTCGAGGACATTCTTTGGTGAAGTGGTGACCTCCACATATGAGGCATGTAAACTTTACCATTCTCTTATTCTTGGATTCGACATTTGGGTTTTGTGTTTTATTACTCTCCTGTTGATTTTCAAACCTTTTTTATTTATTCTTTCCTTTCTTCTTCATTCCTAAAGATTCTGAGGATTGAATGGCATTTACCTTAGTAGAGGAAGCAGGAGGAGAGACAGATTTAGGATTTGTGACGACCTGGATAGTAGTTTGGTTTTTGTTTTTCGGGGATTTAGTCGTCAATTGTGTCTGGACAGAACCAAGAACACCATCAACAGGTGGTTTTGTTGAAGGTATTGAGGGTTTCTAAGTAGCAAGACAAGTGTGTGGGATCAAGTAATAAAGAGTATCCGACTAGGAATAAACCAAGTCCAGACACTAAGATCAGATAATGGTTTGTTCTTTGGTGGCAATGCTTCCCATGGAAACATCCTAAGCAATGGGAAGAAGCAAATACTTAGCTACCCAATCAAAAAGTAATTGGTTGGGAATATGTTATTTAATCAATATACGTCATCATCACCATTCATGTATGTGATTGGATACGTGGGAAGAAGTGGTCTGCCGAAACGAGGTTAAAATATTTGTACCTGTTTCATATCAAATTGGGAGTTGAAAGTGTGTTAAAATTCCATTGCTAAGGTGTTTTAAAAAAAATACCCAAAAGAGTGTTGGGTCAATTCTATATACCACTTGGCAACAGTCCCAGTGAGAGTACTTTGAAACAACCTCAAATGGATGGAACCATTCATGTGAGAGTTGGACAAGCACCACAGATGATAGGTAATGGCACTGTTTTTGGGGTCTTCATAATATTTTCCTTCAAATTTGGAAATATCCAAAAGTAACTTTACTGGAATAGCGGTTCATAAAGGATCATGGTGGATAGGATCGTTGATCAAACACGACAAATATGGAAGATCAAGTGTATCCATAAAAGGAAATTGTTTATTCGGTTGCAAATACTAGTAACATTGATAAGGCATATGAATACTAGTAGGTCCATAAGAGGATTGATAAATGGGAGTCAATGATCCTCCAATAATAGGTTGGAGGATCATTTAACCAATTAGGTTTCCCCCATGGGGTGTTAAGGTTACCAGGATAAGGGATGTCAGGAGAAAAATATCTAGAGGCAATGGGTTGATATTTTGGGTGGCCATTTCTTGGTGAATTCCTAGGTTAAGGTACCCCCATTCAGTTTGATTAGACATCATTTGAACCCCTAGTGGTTGTCCTAGTGTATAAGAAGAAGCAATCACATTTGTGGTTGTGGAGGGTAGCCAAGCCACTGGTTTCCCTAGAGCAATACTCTGCCCAAGATTAGAACTTGTTCTCATGATCGTAGTGAAAACTTGTGTTGGATATTTCCCCTAGTGGTGGGGTTCATAGGAGAACTAGGGATAGAGGGGAGATATTGAGATGACATGGCACATATAGAAGGATGCTCGAGGTCATAAGAAACCAAACTTTGAATCAGTATTCCAGATACGGTATAGGCATAAGACCAAACAAAGGCATGGTATTCTGGGGTGGTTCTTTCTAAATGGCTTGGAAAAGGAGAGAGACTCCTCCTTCTTATGATTTCTCCCCTCATGTAAATTGGACACTATCTCATGTATGGGTCTAAAATACTCATCGTTTGATAATAATAACCTTGAACTACATGGGGGTAACATAAGTTAAAGTAGTAGTTTCGTACTCGAAAATTGTTTGTCCCAAGGAAGTCTCCCAAAAAGGAGTAGTTGGACCAAATTTTGATGCCACAGGGTCATTTGAGGGTGGAGCAAACAACCAATATTGTGTGCCATAATGGAGTTCCATGGAAAAATTAAAATTTGAATCATGTGGAGGAGGCAATTTTACCAACACTGAAGTAGAGGCAGTTGGATGCTCTGTAGAAGAATACTCTTCCCCTGATTCAACAACTGGAACACCTCCCATAGAAGAATCAATGCAACTGAATGGTCCATGGTCACCCCTTGTCTTTCTCCCATGATGGGAGGAAATTCAAGCTGTAAACTGTGCAATCTGCAAGATCTCCTCGCAGATGGTTCAGCCAAAATGATGGCTAACCACTTCTACTCTAAATACTTACTATTCATAAAGATCACACACAAACAATTCTACGCAAGCTAAGTTCACAAGCAAACTTAAGTGATAAGAGGGGTTGAGAAAAATGGAACCTCACTAGGATTGTCAAGTTGCCGCAACTCGCGATATACCACATGTTCCAATAGTAAAATCCGACAAGGAGGATTGGGACCATACCCTTGCATGAATACCCGACTACCTGGAAGACACGCGCGAAGTAGCTCCCTGAGTGTTGTTCTCAATGCATTGTTCCAATAGGATGACCAAAAGGATTTTCAAAGTTGGTATTAGTTCCTACAAGGGTCTCCATATATACATGAGGTACGTGGGAGCTCAAGTGCATGTTAGTGTTGTATGATGAACAATATTTCAAAACGGGTATTTTGATATACTATCGAGTACGTGAAGAAATTTTTGATATACCTCAAGGGTACATGAAAATTCATTTGATATATCGATTGGTATGTGGAAGAACCATGCGATCCCCTATTGATCTATTTGTAACTTTGAAATGTATTCACTTTTATATCTTATGTATTGTACCCCAATGTTTATTCCGGGAAGCATCTGTAATGTAATTGAGTCATGTCATACCCCGATGTTCCTATCGGGAGAATCAATAATGTAAAAAAGTCATGTAAATTCATTGAGGTTAACCCTCCATTGTAATTCGAGGCAATAGTCCCCACAATTGAGTTGAGTTTAACCCTCCTTGTATATCAGAGGGAAAATTCCCTGCAGTTGTGGGGCACTAGGGTCATTAGATTCTTCTAGAGATGTTGGCCCTAGTAAGTAATTATTAAGTGAGGCCGACTTGTTGGAGTGGACATTAAGTGAGCGAAAGAATATAAATAGAGAGTGAGACTCTATATTTATCACACAATCACTCACTCACTGGGCTGCGTGAGTGAGAGAGGACAAGCTCTGTCAAGTGAGAGAGAGAGAGAACAACTGTTGGAGATGATCTTTTCTATCTTTGGTTTTTACTGCTGCCATTGGTGCTCATTCTATCTCTCAGGAAGTTGTGGGGTTTTCTCCTTTATGGTTTCCCCAAGGAAAATATTTGTGTCTCTTTCCTCTTGTGATTATTGTTGTGCATGTTTTTCTCTCAAATAAGATCCTAAGACCATATTGCTTAACTGATAAACATCTAACATGGTATCAGAGCTAACCTGAGAAGAAGACACTGTGCAGCTATAGAAGCTATGGCCTCTTACTTTTTGGGTCTCTCTCCACAATCCATTATCAAAAGAAGGCTAGGCTGACTCTCCATTGAAGGGCACATATTTCTGTCGAAGCAGAATTTGATTCCAGGCATTTTCAGTTTTTGTTGCGGGAAATTAGGGATTTTTACAGAAGAGGAATTTTTTAGTGAGCCCGGCATAGGATTAATCTCCTCATCAAAATCAAATTTTAGAAACCTCGATCGAGATTTTTGGTTGGGTGAAACTCCGAGAAATTCAAACCCTTGTTTGATCCCGGGCTTGAAAAACCCTAAAATACTGAAACTGATAGTTTTGGTAGATTCGATATATCTCGATATTGGAGAAGGATCAGGTGCTGAAAATTTCACAGGTTGAAGATAAATTCTTGCTGTACACTATGTCCACGTTTTAGACTCAAATTCTCTATATTCTAGGAGATATGATTCCTTCAATTTAGGGTTCCATCATCTCCCAGTATTCATCCCTAAATAGGACACCTGGTGAGAATTTCTATATCCCGGGATACGAAGGTCCAAATGAAATTTCTCAAGATGTTCCATAAAGGGAATGGACTTTAATTTTTGTGGTAAAAGTTTCATACCTTGAAGATGAGCCAGTGACACGTGGCAGTCTGTACAAGATCGCTCTTCTGAACAATCCTAAAATAGGTCACCTTGGTAAAATGATCACAAGTCCCAATTGGTGAAACCAATTCTAGTAAAACCTATGGTGTTGGAAATAGGACAGACGAGGTTACCTCAATACAAAATTTTAGGCATAGGGAAGCAGTAATTTCAGAGATACCGTAGAAACAGTATCAGGAATTTATGCAGAAGAAATCGGTAAACTAGAGCTTCATGTTCTGGGAGCTTCCCTCCATTGTTTTCAAAAAAGGATTACATTGGAAAAATCACCTTGAAGAGGTCTAGCTTTCTATCCAATAAAATCTGAAAGATTCCAAGTTTTTAAAATTAGGGTTTCTCTAACAAACCCTAGATCGGCTAGCTCTAGAACTAGAACATACACCTCAAATCAGTAAGATTTAATATTTTTCTATTTACGTGTGAGGTTCTCATTTCTGAATGACTAGTCACACCAGCTTGATGACAAGCTTGGTGAAACTGACAAATTCCAAAAATGGAAGTACTGGATCTCACTGGTTCTTGAAGAAAATGAATTGGACACCTAGATAAGTGGAGAGGTTCCAGTTCCAGATGGAGATAAGGCTAAAAGCCTTACACGAGAAGAACTTGGTCAAGGCCAAGAAGAACATTGTTGATTCAATCACGGATCACCTTATACCACAAGTGTTTTCCCTAAAGACACTGAAAGAGATGTTTGAGTCCTTGACCAAGCTATTTGAAGGGAGGAACATAAATCAGAAGATGACTTCGAGAAACCAGTTGAAGAATGTGAAGATCCAAAATGTTGAGACCATACAGTCATACTTTACAAGGGTCTCTCAAATCAAAGAACAACTTGAAGCAATGGATGAATAAGTAGAGAATGTAGACATTTTGATAACCACCTTGAATGACCTCCCAAGATCATGGGATTCATTTATTCGAGGAATGTGTTCCTGAAGGAAGTGATTACTTTCAGCAGACTATGGGAAGAGTGCACACAAGAAGAAGCTCGACTCATAATAAGAGAAAATATTATGGGAGCCACTAAAGATCAAGATCTCACAATCCAAAGAAGATCCCTCAAATGATGAGAAATACGAAGGGCTTAACTCTTGAAGAACCTCTTATCCATATTAGCATTTGGATAAAAAATGATGTTGTTATGAATGAAGAAGATTATGAAGATGAAGGCTCAAGAATGAGTATACCCACGAAACAAATAAAGATAAGTATTCAATTGTCAATTCATGATATTATTTTGTTATGCATTTGTTTATATTTAGGCTATGTATTATGCATGATAGAATGTTTGCATTAATGATAGTATACTACTAATATGCATATGATGGGTAAGTAGCTCATGGTGCTATACAACTCTCCATTGCTACTTATCTAGAATGAAACCTCTTTGCTGACATATTGGATTAGTACACAATCTCAATGTTGTCCTGGTAGAGATGGAAGGCATCTAGAAAGTTTCTGTGAGATATGGATGAATGTTGTATTGGCTAAAATAGTTGCATGATCATATTTGTATGAATAAGAATTTGCCACTATGAATATGCATTATGCAATGTTTCTAATCATACAACTGGTGCATTTGACTTGTAAGAAAGATCACGTACAATCACCTACAAGTAAAGAAGGATGAGACTTGTTCCAAAGAACAAGTGATGATAGCTCAAGAAAGAGTCCAAGATGAAGAATAACATGACGATACTTTCAAAGAAAGAAAGAGATCTTAGACACACTGCAGTTCTGTGACATTGTTGAGCGACATCATTGATACAGAGCCTTCCAGCTATGAATAATTAGCCAAGAAGAAAGGGAAGGAGAGTACCAGTTCAAGAAGAATGGTGTCTAGGATGCAGTATCGAGACCTGAAGTGAAGTCCGTAATGTCTTTCATATGGATCTACAAGATCCAGCATGCAGTAGCATTAGAGGAAATTTGGGGTCTAAAATGGGCCTCCCAAGGAAAATAATAAAATAATAGTTAAAATAATAAAATAATAGTTAAAATAATAAAATAATAGTTATTAATTTTGAAGGAAGAATGAAAAAAACTACTTTTTGTGTTCGTATTTTCGACATATCTCCCTGTTTTTTTACTCAAATTCTGACCGGGAGAGCTTGTTGGATGTGGAATTTAATTCCAAATCCAACGAGTACCCACACTACATACTTTTGATGGACCCCACTACCCCAAAAACAAGAAATACCTAAAAAAATGTGATGATGATGTCATCATCACACTTTTTTAGGTATTTCTTGTTTTTGGGGTAGAGGGGTCCATCAAAAGTATGCAGTGTGGGAACTCATTGGATGCGGAATTAAATTCTGCATCCAATGAGCTCTACCGCTTGAAATTTGAGTAAAACCATAGAAAGATATGTCAAAAATACGAACAAAAAAAGTAGTTTTCTTTTATGACAAATATGTTAATTCAACCATTATGGTTGACTCATTTTATTGACATTCTATTGCTTCTTGAATTCCAACTCACAAAATTTATTGTTGGCGCATTTTCTTATAAGGCCCATTTTAGACCCCAAATTTCCTCTAATTATGGAAACATCATGGGATACAAGGTGTTATCACTCCAGGAAACTCCTCTAGGTTGTAGCTCGAGGATGCCTGGTAACTTAAAAAAAATTCAGGGTTTTCTGATATGGATCAAGTCAGATGACCTGCATAACCTCCCACTCTCAAGACATGCATGAAGTTCACTCAATTACAAGGCTTTTAGTTACAACTTGTTCAGTAGTTTGACAAAAAGGTGCAGGGATGGAGAACTCATGAAGCTGGTGGACTTACATACAAAACAGATGCATATAAATGGCTAAATCCTGACAAGGATGGTACTTATAAATCAAATCACATTAACTCACCAATAGGATGACAACTATTAGCTATTAATCAACTTGAAAATCACCTAAATGCACATTCAGGCATAAGTACAACAAAGATAAAGACGATGGCTGAACAAATCATGACAAAAGAGCTTATATTTAGAACAAACAAGATGAGACACTTGATAATAGAATAGGATTGCAAATCCCTAAGGGCGAACCTTTATTATAAAATCAATTGTGGGATTTATAGCATTCTACAAAAATGACATATCTTGAAAATCCGATCAGTTTACACAAAGAATACTTGAAAGTGATAGTTTTCTCAGATTAGGGATTCAAACCCTTGCTAACTATTTGTGTATCTATTGTGAAGATCTAGTTCACTGCGTGAATTTTTAATAACTGAAGTGGTCGCTGATAATCACCATTGCTGGTTCACTGTGAAATTGTCGTCCACAGCCAATGTCTCGGTGGTTTACTGAAGTGGCCTTTCTTGCTTAAATCATTGGATTTTTCTACCTTGTCGCCGCGATTATCGATCAGATGCTCTAACCTCTAACCTGTCGGGGCCTCAGGCCCGATTGTTTCCACATTGTTAGCATCTTAAACCCCTACCGTCGCGATGATTTCTTCATCGGTGCTTTCCATCACTTAGCTTGTCGGTGATCAGAAACTGAAACAACTAATGCATCAGAACCTCAAATATGAATGTTGTAACTGTTTCGGCAATGAAACAAACAAATTTTATTACTGTTGGAAGTATTTTGACGAAGGAATTAGAGCTTTAGTTCTCTATGCTGCCGATACTGCGAAGGAGCTTAGTTTTCAATTCATCGATCTGTATTTCTTAGTTCTCCTGGTCATCGATGATTTCCTATTGTCGCGCTATCAGAATGAATATTGATTGATCGAAGGCCTTGTCTGTTTGTCTTCCTCTGTTTCGGCTCCTTAGTTAACTAAATCACCGATCTATAGCCCTTAGTTTTTCGAATCGCCGATGATTTTCTATTGTTTGATCGGAATCCTTAGTCAGTTTGTCTCCCGCCGTCGTGGCTCCCTAGTGGACTATTGTGCCAACGATTAGTGTTTTCAAGTTTCGACGCGTAGTCTTTAGTTCCTCCGATCGTCGATGATTTTCTATTATGGCGGAACCCGTAGTCAGTTTGTTTCCCGCTGTTGTGGCTCCTTAGCGAACTATCTTGCCGATGGTTTATGTTTTCAAGCTCCAACGTGTAGTCTTTAGTTCTTCTTATCGTCGATGATTTTCCACAGTGGCGGTGCCACAGTGAACTAAAACTCTGAAACCTTGGCTTAATAGAGGACTACACCTCCAATCACTGTTTAAAAAAATGTTTCGATGGCAGTAAAAATTTTCGCAATACGCCTAACCGCTAAAGGGGTTTTCCACCTGTTATTTATCTTCCATCTTTCAGTGGCTAATGAGATGTTCTGATCCTTGCCCAAGCCACTGAAATCTACAACTTGTGAAATTTTCATAAACAACAGAGGCTTTCAAACTGTTAGTGACATTCATATCGCTCATTGCATGAATTAAATTCTTCATACGAAAATAAATTATTTTGGGAGATAACAGTTGGCTCCTACTTGGGGATGGGAACCTCCCTGTGAGGTCCCAAGAACCCCAAACCAAAATTCCTTTCCTGACAAAGAATAATTAAATATATCTTCTAGTGTTCCATTCGGCATGGAGTCATTTTTCTTCTATAACTGATCCACTGCACCCTGCCTATAGCCTGCTTTGCTTATTCATGAAAAAAACTGAAAATGACCTAGCTGCTCATATTAAGAGCTTATTTTCCTATCTACTCCTACTCCTAGTTCTAATGAGTAGATCCTTCTGATCATGTGACATCATGCTTCCAATGAAGCCAGGTTAGAAGCTGATCTGCTGAACTTATCCCTGATCTTGACCCAAAAAATAAATGAAACCATAGCATGCAGCAATGTAGTTTTGAAGGGTGACAGAGCCAACTATCATCAGACAAAAATATTTAGATATCTATGTTGCTCATAAGTTCCAGATAGTCAGCAATAGGGTCATAAAATCTAACAAGAAATACCTTTTTATGTTGTTGTTCCAACTTAATGAAATGCTACTGCTGGCTACTTTTAGTGATCACTATGTTAACTGTAGATTGCTCAACCTCTGACTGGGAAGGATGAGTTATGCCCTGCTGTTCTGGACTTTTCAGATCATCATCTGCCTCTTCATATCTGTTGCCTTCTTCCTTTGTCTAATAAAAATGCAAGCTCAACAGTGGATCTGAATCTTTCTACTCCCCTTCACATAATCTGAATTCATCATGATGATAGGTTGGCTTATCACAGCTAACAATTTACTCTTCCACAATAATATCTTTGTAGGACATACCAAAACTAAAAATATCTGTATTGGACTTTTGAGCAGTAGATTTGTAACAAGCATCTATCACAGCATTCACACATTTTTTATCATCTCTCTGCTGAAAAGAAGAACCACATGAACTTTGAGTAAACAATAAGTTTTCACAAATTTTAACCTCCTCTTCCTCATCACTGTATTTTTTGGATAAACGAGCGTCAAGATAAGATACTAATGACAGAGATGAAGGCTCTTGTATAGGAGTATCAGCAATAAAATTTTGAAACAGATCTGGAAAAATATTACCTAGTTCCTTGTCCTGATTTGAAGTCGCATCTTCATAAGGAGAAGAAAGATCTTCCTGATGTTATAGCTGGAGAGTAGATAGTCTCTGGAAATCTTGCCCCTCTTGGTTATTGCAACTTTCCTTGATTTTCAAATATAGAAACTATGAGCTAGCCTGACTGACTTTAACGATCATTTGACCAACACAAAGCTGATCATTTCCATGTGTAGTTAAAGAAATCAATTCCTCGGATTCGCCAAAATCAGATTTAACGATGGTAGGAAAACCTTCAACTCCTTTGTAATTTGTTTCTAGTTTATGTTTATGGGAAAGTGATTTATTGTGAAAATCATAAGAGAGATGAGGTAGCTCTTGAGGGACATATTCTTTTCTATTGACCTTTTCATCCTGAGAATGCAACTTATATTCTTCACAACAATTATCGAATGCAAACTCATCTAAATAGTACCTTCTACAGTGCTCAGTGAATGCTTCGTGAAAATCTTTCAATGATGAAATGCTAGAAGGAGGTAAATAAAAATACCACTGATGTGCATCACCATATAATGAATACATGAACATCTTCATATGAACACCTTCATGCCACTCATCTAGTATATCCATGCATTCATTAAACTTAAGGAGGTGTTCTGCAGGATTGTCTTCTTCCTCCTCCTTGAAGACAGGTAAAAAAATACCCATTCGAACATATCAGGTATTGGATGTGGGAAACCAAGAACGGAAGAGAAGTCAAGAGGTGCAAACCTCCAAGCCAAAAGAGCAGCAAATTCTTTTGACATCTTAATATTGTGGAGTCACCACTGAATTCCTCTTTCATGGAGTCGCCAGGCATGAGATATTCACAAGCAACAGTTCTTGAATATGCCCAAACCCTAAAAGTTTGTGATGTATTTATAAATTATTGAGATTTGTATGTTTCAGTAGAAGAAATAATAGCGGAAATATTACATAAAATACCTGATGTAGCTTTTTGTGCGGCACTGCTAGTCTGTCTTAGTAAAGCCCTAGCTTTCCTCAAAATTTCTTCTGGATCTGAAACTGGTGTTGCTGGTGGCCTTTGGGTTTGCTCTGGTACTTGGTCTCCTTGAAGCCACCTTGTATCAATGGAGTCGCTAGATAGATGATTACAACCATAATAATGTCCAAGCCTTGTCTATCATCAAAGCATGGATCTGTGTCATCTCCCATGGAAGTTGAGCTTCAATCTCCTCTCCCCAGCAACGGCGCCAATTTGTTATCACTCCAAGAAACTCCTCTAGGTTGTAGCTCGAGGATGCCTAGTAACTTAAAATGTTTTTAGGGTTTTCTGATATGAATCAAGTCAGATGACCTGCATAACCTCCCACTCTCAAGACATGCATTAAGTTCACTCAATTACAAGGCTTTTAGTTACAACTTGTTCAGTAGTTTGACAAAAAGGTGCAGGGTTGTAGAACTCATCAAGCTGGAAGACTTACATACAAAATAGATGCATATAAATGGATAAATCCCAACAAGGATGGTACTTATAAATCAAATCACATTAACTAACCAATAGGATGACATCTATTAGCTATTAATCAACTTGAAAATCACCTAAATGCACATTCAGTCATAAGTACAGCAAATATAAAGACAATGGCTGAACAAATCATGACAAAAGAGCTTATATTTAGAACAAACAAGATGAGACACTTGATAATAGAATAGTCTTGCAATCCTCAAAGTCGAACCTTTATTATAAAATCAATCATGGGCTTTATAGCCTTCTACAAAAATGACAGATCCTGAAAATCCGAACTGTTTACACAAAGAATACTTGAAAGTGATAGTTTTCTCAGATTAGGGATTCAAAACCTTGCTAACCATTTGTCTATCTATTGTGAAGATCTAGTTCACTGCGCAAATTTTTAATAACTGAAGTGGTTATTGATAATCACCACTGATGGTTCACTATCAAATTGCTACCAACAGCTAGTGTCTCGGCGGTTTACTGAAGTGGCCTATCTTGATTAAATCGCTCGATTTTTCTACCTTATCATCGCGGTCATCGATTGGACGCTCTAACCTCTAACCCGTCGACACCTTAGGCCCGACAGTTGCCGTAGTGTCGACGTGTTAAATCCCTAGCATCACAATGGTTTCTTCATCGACGCTTTCCATCACTTATCTTGTCGGCCATCAAAAACTGAAACAACTAATGCATCGGAACCTCAAAGATGAATGTTGCCGTTGTTTCGGTGATGAAATGAACAAATTTTATGGCTATCAGAAGTATTTTCAAGAAGGAATCGAAGCTTTAGTTCGTTGTGCCACCAATACTGCGGAGGAGCTTAGTTTTCAATTCAACGATCTGTAGTTCTTATTTCTGCCGGTCGTCGATGATTTCCTATTATCACGCTATCAGAATGACTATTGATTGATCGGAGGACTTGTCTATTTGTCTTCCACCGTTTCGGCTCCTTAGTTGACTAACTCGTAGATCCGTAGCCCTTATTTTTTTCAATCACTGATGATTTTCTATTGTTTAATCGAAAGCCTTAGTCAGTTTGTCTCCCTCCATTACGGCTCCCTAGTGGACTATTGTGCCGATGATTAGTGTTTTCAAGTTCTGACGTGTAGTCTTTAGTTCCTCCAATTGCCGATGATTTTCTGTTATGGAGGAACCCATTGTCAGTTTGTTTCCCACCATTGCGGCTCCTTATTGAACTATCTTACCAACGGTAAGTTATGTTTTCAAGCTCTGACACATAGTCTTTAGTTCTTCTGATCGACGATGATTTTCTGCAGTGGCGGCGTCGTAGTGAACTAAAAATACAAAACATCGGCGTAATAGAGGACTACACATCCAATCACTGTTTTAAAAAATGTTCCGATGGCAGTAAAAGGTTTAGAAATACACCTAACTGTTGAAGGGGTTTTCCACCTGTTATTTATCTTCCATCTTTTGTTGGCTATTGAGATGTTCTGATCCTCGCCCAAGCCACCGAAAGCTACAACTTGTGAAATTTTCATCAAAAATAGATGCTTTCAAACTGTTAGTGACATTCATATCCCTCATTCCGTGAATTAAATTTTTCATACAAAAATAAATTATTTTGGGAGATAACATCTAGATCCTACTTGGGGATGGGAAACTCCCTGTGAATTCCCAAGAACCCCAGACCAAAATGCCTTTCCTGACAAAGAATAATTAAAGCTATCTTCTAGTGTTCCATTGGGCATAGAGTCATTTGTCTTCTATAACTGATCCGCTGCACCCTACTTGTAGCCTACTTTGCTTATTCATGAAAACAATTAAAAATGACCTAGCTTCTCATATTAAGAGCTTATTTTCCTATCTACTCCTACTCCTAATTCTAATTAGTATATCCTTCTTATCATGTGACATCATGCTTCCAATGAAGCCAGGTCAGAAGCTAATCTGCTGAACTTATCTCTGATCTTGACCCAAAAAATAAATGAAACCCTAGCATGCAGCAATGTATTTTTAAAGGGTGACAGAACCAACTATCATCTGACAAAAATATTTTGATATCTATGCTGCTCATAAGTTCCAGATAGTCAGCAACAGGGTCATAAAAGCTAACAAGAAATACATTTTTATGTTTCTATTCCAACTTAATGAAATGTTGTTGTTGGCTTCTTTTAGTGATCACTATGTTAACTGTAGATTGCTCAACCTCTGACTAGGAAGGATGAGTTATGCCCTGCTATTCTGGACTTTTCATATCATTATCTTCCTCTTCATATCTGTTGCCTTCTGATTTTGTCTGATAAAATTGCAAGCTCAACAACGGATCTGAATCTTTGTGCTCCCATTCACATAATCTAAATTCATCATGATGATAGGCTGGCTTATCACAGCTAACAATTTTTTCTTCCAGAATAATATCTTTGTAGGACATACCAAAACTAAAAAGATCTGTATTGGACTTTTGAGCAACAGATTCATAACAGGCATCTATCATAGCATTCACACATTTTTTATCATCTCTCTGCTGAAAAGAAGAACTAGATGAACTTTGAGTAAACAATAAGTCTTCACAAATTTTAACCTCCTCTTCCTCATCACTGTATTTGTTGGATATAGGATCGTCAATATAAGATCCTAATAAAAGAGATGAAGGCTCTTGTATAGGAGTATCAGCAATAAAATTTTGAAACAGATCTGGAAAAATATTACCTAGTTCCTTGTCCTGATTTGAAGCCACATGTTCATAAGGAGAAGGAAGATCTTCCTGATGTTCTAGCCGGAGATTAGATAGTCCCTAGAAATCTTGCTCCTCTTGGTTATTGCAACTTTCCTTGATTTGCAAATCTGGAAACTGTGAGCTAGCCTGACTAATTTTAACGATCATTTGACTAGCAGGAAGATGATCATTTCCATGTGTAGTTAAAGAAAGCAATTCCTCATATTTGCCACAATCAGATTTAACGATGGTAGGAAAACCTTCAACTCCTTTGTAATTCGTTTCTAGTTTATGTTTATGGGAAAGTGCCTTATTGTGAAAATCATAAGAGAGATGAGGTAGCTCTTGAGGGAGATATTCTTCTCTATTGACCTTTTCATCCTGAGAATGTAACTTATATTCTTCACAACAATTATCAAATGCAAACTCATC
Source organism: Pseudotsuga menziesii (assembly GCA_001517045.1). Lineage (NCBI taxonomy): Eukaryota > Viridiplantae > Streptophyta > Pinopsida > Pinales > Pinaceae > Pseudotsuga > Pseudotsuga menziesii. The sequence continues at coordinate 627,756 of LPNX010157530.1, forward strand.
TGAATAGTACCTTTTACAGTGCTCAGTCTATGCTCGGTGAAAATCTTGCAATGATGAAATGCTGGAAGGAGGTAAAGAAAAATACCACTGACGTGCATCATCATATAATGAATACATGAACATCTTCATTCCGCTGATCTAGTATATCCATGCATTCGTGAAACTTGAGGAGGTGTTCTACAGGATTGTCTTCTTCCTCCTCCTTGAATATAGGTAAAAAATCTCCCCATTCGGACATATCAGGTACTGGATGTGGGAAACCAGGAATGGAAGAGAAGTCAAGAGGTGCAAAAATCCGAGCCAAAAGAGAAGCAAATGCTTTTGACATCTTAATATTATGGAGTCACCACTGAATTCATCTTTCATGGAGTCGCCAAGGATGAGACCTTCACAAGCAACAGTACTTGAAGATGCCCAAACCCTAGAACTTTGTGATGTATTTAAAAATTCTTGAGATTTGTATGTTTCAGCAGAAGAAATAATAGCGACAATATTACTTGAAATACTTGATGTAGCTTTTTGTGTAGCACTGCTGGTCTGTCTTAGTAAAGCCCTAACTTTCCTCAAAATTTCTTCTGGATCTGAAAATGGTGTTGCTGGTGGCCCCTTTGGGTTTGCTCTGGTACTTAGTCTCCTTGAATCCACCTTATATCAATGGAGTCGCCAGATAGATGATTACAACCATAATAATGTCCAAGTATTGTCTATCATCAAAGCATGGATCTATGTCATCTCCTAGGGAAGCTAAGCTTCAATCTTCTCTCCTTGGCAATGGCGCCAATTTGTTATCACTCCAGGAAACTCCTCTAGGTTGTAGCTTGAGGATGCCTGGTAACTTAAAATGTTTTTAGGGTTTTCTGATATGGATCAAGTCAGATGACCTATATAACCTCCCACTCTAAAGACATGCATGAAGTTCACTCAATTACAAGGCTTTTAGTTACAACTTGTTCAGTAGTTTGACAAAAAGGTGCAGGTGTCACATGCCCCAATTTTGCAAAAAAAAACAATTTTATATTATTTGATATTTTGAGGACAATATGTTAAATTTTATGCTAAGTTGTAATTGATGACTCAGCAAAGTCAAGGATATTTAATGTAATTCTGCATATTTTAATTATAAATAAATAAAGAAGGAGACAACAGCTTAGGATAGCTGTTAAAAGAGTGTTTATTGGTCAAATTGGTGGAGGAAACTGGGTGGAGAGAAAACTGACATGTGGCGGCATCCTTAAACCACTTCTAACTGTTGCAAGTGGAAACCTCCCTACATTTGGGGTCATGATTCCCCAAGAAAGTGGAATCAGAGCAGGTGGCTCAAATAATGACAACTGACCCAAAAGACCTAGGAAATCTTTATAAAAATTCCCACTGAAAGCTGAGGCTACTCATTCTAGAGAGGTGATCATTCAGGTGAATGAAGTTTAGAGAAATTCAATGGAAGGGAATTGTGGAAAGAGTTTGAGGGGATAACTGCTGAGTAATCTAGTGCAGCTTTTAAGCTAAAAGATCTTACTACTGAGTGCAGGGTATTTTACTGAGTTATTGGACTAGTATACTGTTTGCATGCTCCACCAGTTCTCAGCGAAGAAGACCAGGAACAGGCTCGGGGGTCCTGAGGAAGCATTGTTTGAGCACTCTCCAGGAGTTTGGTAGGGAGGAACGGCCTCCTAACGCTGTTGTCGTCTATCCTAATTAGGTTCTACATTATTTTGTTTTAATGTGTTAGAATGGAAAATAATTTCTAGTCTGTGTTTTTCCACACCTGGAAGGATCAGGACATACTCCAGCACAGATAAAATATTTACAATAGATGAAAGAAAATGTTAAGAGATTGAATATAATAGATATGGTTCTGCATTTTGTAGTTAGCAGAGTAATTTATTTCAGTATGTGGGTTATTATTGAAAAGAACAGTGATCTGATTATTTATGTTTATTGTTCTAACAAGCTTATTTATGTAAACATATTGGAAAAGAAATAGCAGTACTCTAGCATAGGTAGAACGTTTAAGAAGATAAGAGTATATCTTAGTAGAAAAGATTGTGTATTTACAGACAGTAGAGTAATTTTATTCAAGTCAAAATATTATGGAGGTTAAACTGTGTTAATATAGGTTTATATTATTCTATTTTCACTTAGTAACTCAATGAAATGCAGCAGAAAAATCACAGTAGAGTCACAATGTTTACATACAGTTAAGTAAATAAACGAGCTACTAATTACATAGTTTATTTTATAATAATATCAACTAAATCTAAGACTGATACTTATTATAAACTAAATAGGGTGATATTAAAAAGTATTTAATTTATAAAGAGTAAACTGAGATATAGAGTCCATGCTTTATCTTTTCAAGAACTATTCTACCTGACAGTTAATAAATAGAAGCAATGAAAGTATAATTAATAACTAGTATAAACTAAATATTTACTGTGAAGAAACTATCTTATATTTAACAGGCAGGCTTATACCTGTAAAGGTAAAACTTCAGGGTTGAAACCCTAACTAATTTATTTAACTATATTAAATAAAGAGATAATCACAGATTACAGAGTTATTGTTTTAATTATTACATAAGTCTCAATCCTTACTAATTAACAGAGCAGTAAACAGTTTAAAAATTTAAAAGTAAACAGTAAATAGAAATAAGCTAAGAACTTACATTATTTGTATAACTCTTTAATTTAAAAGGAAAGAAAATACTTAAACAGGATAAACAATATTAGAACTATTGTAACAACGTAAAATAGGTAAACAGAAACAAATACATATGATAAATTTTGAGAATATATTTATCTAAGGGTTCTTTTACAGTAAACCTAGGTTTTTATCCAAATTTAAAAGTATAAACATTTAAAATTCATCTTACAACTAAACAGACAGTCTTCACATTATATTTAATTATTTACAAGAAAATATTCAAACAAATAGTTACCATTATTAACAGTCGAGGAAGGGAAGACCCAAAATACACAGAGTCATAACTTACAGGTTATACAACTGATGTATAAACGAGATAGAGCTTTAAATTATTAAAAATCCTTTTAAAACCATTTCATAATCAAGACAGAGCTCGAAGCTAAAAAGAAACCCTTTAAACCAAATGTATTACTCTGTTAGGCTGAAAGCCTTACAAACATAACAAAATTACAATACCCAGCTCATGGTCGGTGTACCCAGCATCATGGCATGGGTTGAAGACAAAACTAACAGTCAAGTTAACTAAACCTCATTTGTTGTATATCTTTTATAAGACAAGAAAAAGGTGATACAAATCACAGCATCAAGGCCAGAGTAACCCTGCTACAAGCAAGGGATTAATAACCAAAAACTAAAACAATAACTGAGCTAAGCAATTAAAACACCAAAGGAACCAAAGTCGTATTTCTTCTCCACTGAAACCCCTTTTCTCCTAATCTGTACAAGCAGGGAGGAGCCACATTGTAACCGGGGTTTACCTGTAGGTTTTGTTGGCAATCCAAACATGGGTGGATTCTTTCCAAGCCAGTATCGAACTGCAATCCTGCAAGAAAAAACCCAAAGGATTTTATTTAGAGTTGTCTATTCTTTTATTAAAACTATAACTAAAGAAAAATTGGTAGCAATTGTAATATGATTTTCCTTACCTGGAAGTGAAGTAATATGGAGCCACAGAGGAGCGAACTAGCACAGCAAAGCAGCACAATGAACAACCCAAACCCTAGTGCTCACAAGTGACAGAGGTGACGGGAGCTCACGATACATGCTACACTGACGACGAGAGCAGGAGTAAGCCTGGGCAACAACCACGAAAGAGATCAACACTAAAAAGAAAAAATTGACAGAGCTACACTACCCTCATGATAGCATAGTGTAAGCAAGAATAAAACCAAATGAGAACCATGTATCTCTCCAACACCACACTAGAGTGGCAACGCTTCATTACACAGATAATGAAGTTGAAGACAAGCACAAGCGATCCCTCATGGCCGCAGCAAACCAAACATAGCAGAGACAAAAACCCTCGAAAAAGAATGAGGAGTTAGGGCTGTGTTGGAGGCTTTTAAGTTATGCGTTGCACGCTGGAGAACAATCCACATTCCCACCAAATTATTCCATCCACAATGGGTCGAATGATATAGTCTCCACTGAACAATCAGGTTTCAAATTATTGTTAAAAAAATTTACAACGATTACAATGATATTATATTATACAAAGTCAATACATATCATTTCAATGTTAAACATTAAGTCAAACAACGTTGTAGCATGAGATTATTATGGTATCATTAAAAAATTATTTATTATAAACCTTGGAACCTTTGTTGGTAACGAACCAAATCATACATTGTATCGTTAACCTTGATATATGTAAACATTGAAATCTTCGATGGAAAAATAACGACTATTGAGAGATCCCTAGTAGGGTATAAGCCCTTTAGTAGAGTATAAGCCCTTAAGTACAAGTTAATAATTCTAATAATAATCATTGATTCAAATATTACATTGAAGGACTATGTTATTAGAACTAGTCTTTATGTAAACACTAATGGTGAGAATTTAATTTATAAATCAATATTGTTCATATAAAAAGTATTTACACTTTAGAATAAATCCTTATTGTGGTATAAAGTCTATAGTACTAAAAGTAAGGTAAACTTCATGGAAGTTGTAATCATTTGGTCACCATAAGTAAACAATGCTCCAAATGAATTCAATCAAGGCTAGATTAGTCTTGGTAGTAAAGGATAGTAAAGACTATCTAAGAATACGTATAGTATCACTATTATTTATAAATAAATAATATGATGATGTAATTTCATCACATTACTTATGTCATGAAGAAGTTTGGAAGTTAGAAATCACAACTTGTCGACATTTACGCAAATGATCATTTATATATACAATGCATTAATAAGTTGAGAAACTTCCTCTACTGAAGTTTAATAAAATTTAAATCTAAGAGTCTTGTATAAGCTTGTTTCTTGAAAGGCCTTAGGTCTATTTCCATACTCATAAGCAGTGTTGTAAATTTCATAAATAGCAACAGCAATAAACTTTTGTTTCAATAAGAGTATTGATATACTAAATCTTGAGCTCTATTAAGAACTCGAAATAGCTTAGAGTAAAGATAGAAAGAAGTTTTATCTAACATAGCAGTCATTCTGATAAAAGACAAACAGTAGGGAAAATTTATTGACCTTTACGACATGAATTTTAAGTACTATCACAGTTGCAAAACACTATAAAAGAAACATTACTTTACCTTGTAGTATCCTTGAATTTCTTTAAGCAAACTTTTACTCTAGCAGTATATTTTTTATGCTAAAAGAAGTATATCTAGATTAACACCTTAATCAACTCTTACTGGTTCAAAAATTACCTGTCAAGCCTATAAGATCCAGATTTCCAGATAAGTTAGCAATTTCCAAGTAAGCCCCAGATAGAAAGTAACTTCTTACCTACTTGAAAAAATCAAAGTTATCAGTGTAGCTAGAAACAACTGAATGCATATTATTCACATCATATATCGAAATTAAAATAGTTTTAATTTATATGTGTTTAAGTTAATCTTTAGTTTGTTAACTGTTTCATTTAGCCGTTAACCTCTAGCAGTTAATAAACAACGACTATAAACAATTTATGTTACATCAAAAAAAATTTAATTTTGATGAAAATTTGGGGTTTTGACAGCAGGGATGGAGAACTCATCAATCTGGCGGACTTACATACAAAATAGATGATATAAATGGCTAAATCCTAACAAGGATGGTACTTATAAATCAAATCACATTAACTCACCAATAGGGTGACAGCTATTAGCTATTAATCAACTTGAAAATCACCTAAATGCACATTCAGGCATAAGTACAGCAAAGATAAAGACAATGGTTCAACAAATCATGACAAAAGAGCTTATATTTAGAACAAACAAGATGAGATGCTTCATAATATAATAGGGTTGCAAATCCCCGAAGTCGAACCTTTATTATAAAATCAATCGTGGGATTTATAGTCGTCTACAAAAATGACAGATCCTGAAAATCCGATCTGTTTACACAAAGAATACTTGAAACTGATAGTTTTCTCATATTAGGGCTTCAAACCCTTGCTAAATATTTGTCTATCTATTGTGAAGATCTAGTTCACTACGCAAATTTTTAATAACTGAAGTGGTCGTTGGGTGAATCCACGGACCTGGGTAACACTTTTTGGCAAGCGAATTTGGAAAAAAACCAAAAAATGTACCTCGGTCGAGGGATTGTTGAACCCTCGACCGAGCTAATAATATCTCGACCGAGCGTTTATGAAGCCCTCGACCGAGGTTTTCTTCAGCCCTCGGTCGAGGTATCTATTAACCCTCGGTCGTGGTATTAAAACCTCGACCGAGGGTTAATATATACCTCGACCGAGGTATTAACTCGGTCGAGGTATGGACCTCGGTCGAGGTATATACCTCGACCGAGGTGGCTCTGTCAAAAAAACTATAAATAGAGGCCGTGGACCTCTATTTATATGACATCATTTCCTTGGGTTATATCAATTTATAGATCTGTAGATATGGGTCGAGGAGTCATAGGAGTCATAGATTTTATCAATCATAT
>LPNX010157530.1:634862-660617 GCA_001517045.1 Pseudotsuga menziesii
CTCAATTTTTGAAAAAATAGAAAAAATTCCTTTACATGGACAAATATGTGTTTAAAACGATGCTGAAATCGAATGTGGTCACTTTCGAAAAATAATAAATAATTGTATAATGCGAAAAAAATTAACAAAAAAATATGCACATCACACTGCATTTTATGGAGATCATGCTCATATATTTATTTTTTTTAAATTATTAATGCAAGATTAAATTACTCTACATGGACTCGAGCCACTTATTAGCTTCTTCAAATGTTTAAGGTCACACAGTTCATTAAATGCAAAAATTCACACATTAAATGACATCGGAATATTTTTAAAAAAATATCACTATGAAGCCAACATAATATTCTACAATTTGTTTTCTTACTGCAAGTCAAAATTCACATGGCATATATGCGTTTTGAGGGCTTCTATCTAGCACATGAGTAAAAAATCAGGTTTTCATCACCAAATTTGGCCAAAAAGTGTTACCCATCTTCATGGAATCACCCCGTTGATAATCACCACTACTGGTTCACTGTGAAATTTCCGCCAACAACCAGTGTCTCGGCGGTTTACTGAAGTGACCTTTCTTGCTTAAATCGCTGGATTTTTCTACCTTGTCTTCACGGTCGTCGATCGAATGCTCTAACCTCTAACCCGTCGGCGCCTCAGGCCCGACTGTTGCCACAGTGTCGGCATCTTAAATCCCTAGTGTCGCAATGGTTTCTTCATCGGCGCTTTCCATCATTTAGCTTGTCGACAATCAAAAACTGAAACAACTAATGCACTAGAACCTCAAAGATGAATGCTGCCACTGTTTCGGCAGTGAAAGGAACAAATTTTATTGCTATCGAAAGTCTCTTGACGAAGGAATCGGAGCTTTAGTTCTCTGTTCAGCTGATACTATAGAGGAGCTTAGTTTTCAATTCGTCGATCTGTAGTTATTAGTTCTCCTGGTCATTGATGATTTCCTATTGTCGCGCTATCGGCATGCCTATTGATTGATCGAAGGCCTTGTCTGTTTCTCTTCTGCCGTTTCGACTCCTTAGTTGACTAGCTCACCGATCTGTAGCCCTTAGTTTTTCTGATCGTCGATGATTTTCTATTGTTTGATCAGAAGCCTTATTCAGTTTGTCTCATGCCATTGCACCTCCCTAGTGGACTATTGTGCTAACCATTAGTGTTTTCAAGCTTCGACGTGTAGTATTTATTCCCTTCGATCACTGATGATTTTCTGTTATGGTGGAATCCGTAGTCAGTTTCTTTCTCACCGTTGCGGCTCCTTACTGAACTATCTTGCCAACGATTTATGTTTTCAAGCTCCAATGCGTAGTCTTTAGTTCTTTCGATCACCGATGATTTTCTGTAGTGGCGGCACCGCAGTGAACTAAAACTCTGAAACGTTGGCATAATAGAGGACTACACCTCCGATAACTGTTTTAAAAAATGTTCCGATGGCAGTAAAATTTTTAGCAATATGCCTAACTGCCGAAGGGGTTTTCCACCTATTATTTATCTTCCATATTTTGGTGGTTAATGAGATGTTCTGATCCTCACCCAAGCCATCAAAAGCTACAACTTGTGAAATTTTCATCAAAAATAGAGGCTTTCAAACTGTTAGCGACATTCATATCCCTCATTGCGTGAATTAAATTATTCATACAAAAATAATTTATTTTGGGAGATAACAACTAGCTCCTACTTGGGGATGGGAACCTCCCTGTGAGGTCCCAAGAACCCTAGACCAAAATTCATTTCCTGACAAAGAATAATTAAAGCTATCTTAGTGTTCCATTGGGCATGGAGTCATTTGTCTTTTATAACTGATCCACTGCACCCTGCCTGTAGCTTGCTTTGCTTATTCATGAAAACAACAGAAAATGACCTAGCTGCTCATATTAAGAACTTAGTTTCCTATCTACTCCTAATCCTAATTCTAATCAGTAGATCCTTCTTATCATGTGACATCATGCTTTCAATGAATCCAGGTCAGAAGCTGATCTACTGAACTTATCCCTGATCTTGACCCAAAAAATAAATGAAACCCTAGCATGCAGCAATGTAGTTTTGAAGGGTGACAGAACCAACTATCATCTGACAAAAATATTTTAATATCTATGTTGCTCATAATTTCTAGATAGTTAGCAATAGGGTCATAAAAGATAACAAGAAATACATTTTTATGTTGTTGTTACAACTTAATGAAATGTTGCTGCTGGCTGCTTTCAGTGATCACTGTGCTAACTATAGATTTCTCAACCTCTGACTAGGAAGGATGAGTTATGCCCTACTATTCTGGACTTTTCAGATCGTCATCTTCCTCTTCATATCTATTGCCTTCTTCCTTTGTCTGATAAAAATGGAAGCTCGACAGCGGATTTGAATCTTTCTGCTCCCCTTCACATAATCTGAATTCATCATGATGATAGGTTGGCTTATCACAACTAACAATTTCCTCTTCCACAATAATATCTTTGTAGGACATACCAAAACTAAAAATATTTGTATTGGACTTTTGAGCAGTAGATTCGTAACAAGCATCTATCACAGCATTCACACATTTTTTATCATCTCTCTGCTGAAAAGAAGAACTACATGAACTTTGAGTAAACAATAAGTCTTCACAAATTTTAACCTCCTCTTCCTCATCACTATATTTGTTGGATATAGGAGCATCAAGATATGATCCTAATGACAGAGATGAAGGCTCTTGTATAGGAGTATCAACAATAAAATTTTGAAACAGATCTGGAAAAATATTACCTCGTTCCTTGTCTTGATTTGAAGCTGCATGTTCATAAGGAGAAGGAAGATCTTCTTGATGCTCTAGCTAGAGATTAGATAGTCCCTGGAAATATTGCTCCTCTTGGTTATTGCAACTTTTCTTGATTTGCAAATCTGGAAAATGTGAGCTATCCTAACTGATTTTAACGATCATTTGACCAGCCAAAAGCTGATCATTTCCATGTGTAGTTAAAGAAATCAATTCCTCAGATTCGCCACAACCAGATTTAACGATGGTAGGAAAACCTTCAACTCCTTTGTAATTCGTTTCTAGTTTATGTTTATGGGAAAGTGCCTTATTGTGAAAATCATAAGAGATATGAGGTAGCTCTTGAGGGAGATATTCTTCTGTATTGACCTTTTCATCCTGAGAATGCAACTTATATTCTTCACAACAATTATTGAATGCAAACTCATCTGAATAGTACCTTTTATAGTGCTCAGTGAATGCTCGATGAAAATCTTTCAATGATGAAATGTTGGACGAAAGTAAAGAAAAATACCACTGACGTGCATCGCCATATAAGGAATACATGAACATCTTCATGCCGCTGATCTCGTATATCCATGCATTCATGAAACTTGAGGAGGTGTTCTGCAGGATTGTCTTCTTCCTCCTCCTTGAAGACAGGTAAAAAATCTCCACATTCGGACATAACAGGTATTATATGTGGGAAACCAAGAACGGAAGAGAAGTCAAGAGGTGAAAAACTCCAAGCCAAAAGAGCAACAAATTCTTTTGACATCTTAATATTGTGGAGTCGCCACTAAATTCATCTTTCATGGAGTCTCCAAGGATGAGATCTTCACAAGAAACAGTGCTTGAAGATGCCCAAACCATAAAACTTTGTGATGTATTTATAAATTCTTGAGATTTGTATGTTTCAGTGAAAGAAATAATAGCGGAAATATTAATTGAAATACCTGATGTAGCTTTTTGTGTAGCATTGCTGGTCTGTCTTAGTAAAGCCCTAGATTTCCTCAAAATTTATTCTGGATCTGAAACTGGTGTTGCTGGTGGCCCCTTTGGTTTTTCTCTGGTACTTGGTCTCCTTGAATCCACCTTATATCAATGGAGTCGCCAGATAGATGATTACAACCATAATAATGTCCAATTCTTTTCTATCATCAAAGCATGGATCTATGTTGTCTCCCAGGGAAGCTGAGCTTCAATCTCCCCTCCCTAGAAACGGCGCCAATTTGTTATCACTCCAGAAAACTCCTCTAGGTTGTAGCTCGAGGATTCCTATTAACTTAAAATGTTTTTAGGGTTTTCTGATATGGATCAAGTTAGATAACTTGCATAACCTCCCATTCTCAAGACATGCATGAAGTTCACTCATTTACAAGGCTTTTCGTTACAACTTGTTCAGTAGTTTGACAAAAAGGTGCAAGGATGGAGAACTCATCAAGCTGGTAGACTTACATACAAAATAGATGCATATAAATGGCTAAAGCCTGACAAGGATGGTACTTATAAATCGAATCACATTAACTCACCAATAGGATGACAGCTATTAGCTATTAATCAACTTGAAAATCACCTAAATGCACATTCCGGCATAAGTATAGCAAAGAAAAAGATGATGGCTGAACAAATCATGACAAAAGAGCTTATATTTAGAACAAACAAGATGAAACGCTTGATAATAGAATAGGCTTGCAAATCCCAAAAGTCGAACCTTTATTATAAAATCAATCATGGGCTTTATAGCCTTCTACAAAAATCATAGATACTGAAAATCCGATCTGTTTACACAAAGAATACTTGAAAGTGATAGTTTTCTCAGATTAGGGCTTCAAACCCTTGCTAACTATTTGTCTATCTAATGTGAAGATCTAGTTCACTACATGAATTTTTAATAACTGAAGTGGTCACTGATAATCACCACTGTTGGTTCACAGTGAAATTGCTGCCAACAACCAGTGTCTCAGCGGTTTACTGGAGTGTCCTTTCTTGCTTAAATCATCGGATTTTTCTACCTTGTCACTGCGGTTGTCGATCGGACGCTCTAACCTCTAACCCGTCGGTGCTTCAGACCCGACTGTTGCCACAGTGTCGACGTCTTAAATCCCTAGCATCGCGATGGTTTCTTCATTGGCGCTTTCCATCACTTAGCTTGTCGATGATCAGAAACTAAAACAACTAATGCATCGGAACCTCAAAGATGAATGATGCCGTCATTTCGGCGGTGAAACGTACGAATTTTATTGTTGTCGGAAGTCTTTTGACGAAATAATCAGAGCTTTAGTTCTCTGTGCCACCAATACTATGGAGGAGCTTAGTTTTCAATTTGTCGATCTGTAGTTCTTAGTTCTCCCGGTCGTCGATGATTTCCTATTGTTGGGCTATTGGAATGACTATTGATTGATCAAAGGCCTTGTCTGTTTGTCTTCCACCATTTCGGCTCCTTAGTTGAATAACTCGCTGATCCATAGCCTTTAGTTTTTTCGATCACCGATGATTTTCTATTGTTTGATCGGAAGCCTTAGTCAGTTTGTCTCCCGCCGTTGCGGCTCCCTAGTGGACTATTGTGCCGATGATTAGTGTTTTCATGTTTCAACGCATAGTCTTTAGTTCCTCAGTTTGCCGATGATTTTCTATTATGGTGGAACCTGTAGTCAGTTTGTTTCTCGTCGTTGCGGCTCCTTAGTGAACTATCTTGCCGACGGTTTATGTTTTCAAGCTCCGATGCATAGTCTTTATTTCTTCCGATCGCCGATGATTTTCCGCAGTGGCGATGCCGCAGTGAAATAAAACTCTGAAACGTCAGCATAATAGAGGACTACACCTCTGATCAGTGTTTTAAAAAATGTTTCGATGGCAGTAAAAAGTTTAGCAATACGCCTAACTGCCGAAGGGGTTTTCCACCTGTTATTTAAATTCCATCTCTCGGTGGCTAATGAGATGTTATGATCCTCACCCAAGCCATTAAAAGCTACAACTTGTGAAATTTTCATCAAAAACAGAGGCTTTCAAACTGTTAGTGACATTCACATCCCTCATTGTGTGAATTAAATTCTTCATATGAAAATAAATTATTTTGGGAGATAACACAAGGCAAGATTTGTAGCACGAGGCTTCTCATGGAAAGAAGGCATAAACTATGAAGAGACATTTGCAGCGATTGGAAGTTAAGACACATGACAGGAAGACTCATGTGTGAAAATTAAAGAAGTCCTTGTACGAGCTCGAAAGACACCCATGGGATAACACATACATGAGAAGCTTGAACATCGCCTAGAGTGATGAAGATCTTAACCTTTGCTACAAGGTTGAAGATGAAAGCCTATAGAGGATGACAAGCTCATAGATGGGTGAGAGAAGAAATTTTTCAATATAGAGGATCTTGATATCCAGTGACTCTAGATGGATACATAGAATAATAGTAATAGAGGAAGCTACTTGTCACTCCAGTACAGGATACATAGAGTACGAAAGACAGAGGGAGAATAATGCTCCACTTCAAAGGGAGTGACTGTAGAATATCCTGAGGTTTGACATGGTACGACAAGATGGACAGATTACTGATGACTCTAGAATTTTCCTTTGCTTCAAGGTTGAAGGTGAAAGACCAATGATGCTCCTGTTATATGTAGATGACTTGTTCTTGATAGGAAAAGAGGAACTCGTTCGAGATGCAAGAAGGAGACTTGCTATCGAGTTCAAGGTGAAGAAATTGGCAATGATGCACTACTTTCTAGGCATGGAGGTGTGGCCGAATGCAAATGGAATCTCCCTGGGACAAGGGAAGTATGCAACAAAGATCCTAAAGTGGTTCAGGATGATGGACTGCAAGGCCATGACCACACCTATGGCATCAAACCTGAAGCTATTGAGTATTGCTTCATCAGAATCAGCTAATTCCATGATGTATCATCAGATGATTTGTTCCTTGATGTACTTAACAAATACGAAACCAGATATTTTCTTTGTCGTGAACACATTGAGACATGTTCACCTGATGGTTGCAAAGCATGCAGTGAGGTACCTGAAGGGTACAGTTGAGTATGGGCTCAAGTATGATACGAATCTAAATATTAACTTGGAGGGTTATGTGGATTCGTATTGGGCAGGCAGTGCCATTGATAAGAAGAGCACTTCGGGATGCTGCTATAGTATGAGATCAGAGAGGAGCAGTGAAGCTCCTATATGTGATATAGATTGAGATCTCTCGAAAGAGGGAGTTCTAGCATAGCTAGTGAGATAGGATGTCTGAGAATAAATCCTGGGGAAGCTCGTATGTTTCTCAGACATAAACGATCCTGTAGGTTGTCCTCGGATGTAATCGGTCATGGCGAAGCTCGCAGGTTATCCCTGGATGTAATCAACCCTGATGTGATTCTATGCTAGAAATGGCCAGAGTGAAGTTTGAGTACTTCAGGGAGAAGTTTGGTGTTCTCCAAATCGAGGTTCCCTCCAAAGGGATGTGATGAGTCCATGATCCTTTCTGACATGGTGGCAGGCTGGGCCTCCCATGGTCAAATGTAAGTGTAGAGCCCTTTCCTCGGATGATAGATGGTGTGTCCTATCATGCTAGTAAATATAAGTGCTAAAGGACATTCTCTATGAGAATGGAGGAACTTGGTCAGTTACCAGGAAATTGATTCAGTCTGGGATTGAATCTTAGCTTAGTGCTGAGAATTTATGCTCTTGGAGAATGGAGGCACCTGGTAAGTTACCAAGAAATTGTTTCAGTCTGGGACTAAAGCTCATCTTAGTGCTAAGAATCCATTCTCTAGGAGAATTGAGGCACCTGGTCAGTTACCAGGAAATTGATTCGGTCTGGGACTGAAGCTCAGCTTAGTGTTGAGAAGCCATTCTCTAGGAGAATGGAGGCACCTGGTCAGTTAATAAGAAATTGATTTAGTCTGGGACTAAAGCTCAGCTTAGTATTGAGAGGCCATTCTCTAGGAGAATGGAGGAACCTTGTCAGTTACCAGGAATTTGTTTCAGTCTAGGACTGACACTCAGCCTAGAGCTGAGAGCCATTATTTAAGAATGAAAGATGTAAGCGTTGGGCGGGACATTCTGATATGGTTCTTGGATGTGTTCCTCTCATGGTTAGTTATAAGTGTTGAAGATGATGAAGACCTACATGGAGGCTAGGCCTATAACCAACATGAAAAAGGGTTTGATATGTAGAAATTCCTGTGACTAGTAGAATTGAGAGATAGAACCATTTGTTCGAGATAGCGGAAGTAGTGATGATGATGATGATCCAAATCAAGTGATGATCCAGACTTGATGATGATCCAGATCAAGTGATGATCCAGACTTGATGATGATCCAATGATGATCTAGACTTGATGAAGATGACTTGATGATGAAGATGACTTGAAGATGGAGATGACTTGAAGATGGAGATGACTTGAAGATGAAGATGACTTGATGATGATCTAGATGATACAGAGAAGAAGACTTGTGCTGATAAATTGTGTCAAGAAAATACCTTCTTAGTTAAGAGGGATTGTTGATGTATTTGTAACTTCGGAATGTATTCACTTGTATATCTTATGTATTGTACCCCGATGTTTATTCCGAGAAGTATCTATAATGTATTTGAGTCATGTCATACCCCGATGTTCCTATCTGGAGAATCAATAATGTAAACAAGTCATGTAAAGTCATTGAGGTTAACCCTCCATTGTAAGTCAGGGCAATAGTCCCCACAATTGAGTCAAGGTTAACCCTCCTTGTTGATCGAAGAGCAAAGTCCCCACAATTGTGGGGCACTAGGGTCATTAGACTCTCCTAGAGATGTCAGCCTGTTGTAATCTCACGGATCACAAAGGGTTACCAATAATACACATTAAAGAATACAGACATAATAGAGACAGGAACATAAATGTAGAACAATAAATTATATTATATTATGAGGGTCCATACAAACACAGAACTGAACCCAGTTATCATCTAGCTCAACAACCTAATATATATGATTTACAAACAGTTACATATAACTACCTGTCAGTTCGGTCAACCGACACAACCTTATGCGGCTAACCTAATCTCTAATTAGTCGGCTAATCAACTTAGTCAGCTTACCGAATAGCTCCTCCAACATCTCCCCTAGGAACAAAATCTTTCTTCGTCCCGAAGAAATAGGGGAGGTACTCAAAATATTTTAGTGTCTAAGATAGTTATTTTCTTGTTTGTCTTTCAGGGGCTATGAAGTCAGATCGTTGGTCGCTTCTGTATACATACTTTGACGATTACTCTTGTTGTAACGGCCAGTTGATGTTGGAATTCTGTCCAACTTTGAAGTACTTTCTGGATGTCGATGGTCAGTGTTGTAATGCTTGATAATGTTGACATCTTCTCCTAAATGGAAAGGTTTGCTATTCTTTCCATGTCAGGTCCCATGAACTGGTCTTTTTCTTTTGTTGTTTCTAGTAGTCTTTTCATCTACGGGCAGATTGTGTCTAATTTCTCCAAGCTCGAGAGTGCCTGTTGCACCCACTGGTGTACTTGTCTCTCGAGTCTCTACAGTTTGGCTGTCTCTAGCACAAATTGATCTTGTATTGTGCTTCCCCGATGCTCTTTCTCTTTTCCAATGCTTGAATTTGTTGTCGAGTCTATCGGGTCTGTCGAAAGACCTTCCCGTAATAAGTAGGCCAGTCCCAAAGTACCCCTTCTGTAATGACAGACTCTTCCATGTGGTCTTGTAGCACTTTGTAAGCTTCTAAGAAGTTTGTGTACTGCTGCATCAGTAATCTAGATGTCTCTTATTTTTGTTCTTCCCTTGTATTTTGCATCTATACTTGTAGGGTCAACACCACACTCTCAAACAGTTGATATGCCTTGTCAAGCGGCTTGTCGGTGTCGGCTTTCATCAGTCCTAATATTATAGATTGTGCTAGGTTTCTGCATTTTAACAAGAATTCAACTTGTTCCTTCTTAGTGTCGTCGAGCTCCTTGCGTTTTGTTTG
Source organism: Pseudotsuga menziesii (assembly GCA_001517045.1). Taxonomy (NCBI): domain Eukaryota; kingdom Viridiplantae; phylum Streptophyta; class Pinopsida; order Pinales; family Pinaceae; genus Pseudotsuga; species Pseudotsuga menziesii. The sequence continues at coordinate 644,562 of LPNX010157530.1, forward strand.
GCTTCTTGTTTTTGCTTCAATGGCCAGAGTTTCTAAGAGTTGTCCCAACTCTCCATCCTTCAGCTTTGTTGCAACGACTACAGTGGTCGACCCAAGTTGGCTAATGTGGACCATTGTCGATTGTGACTCTTTTTGGTGGTCCTTCTTCTTTATGTCTCTCTTCCTCTTATGTTTATGTTGTTCTACTCATTGTTGTGCTTATGCATCTACAAGGGTTAGACTCCCCTGTGGTTGATTTTCTTGTGTTGGGTTTTTTGGTTGCTAATCTGAAACGGTCGGTGTAACTTCAAGACGGATATCTTATGTTACCTCTACAGCTGGATGTGTATCTGGGGGATTTCAGGTAGAGGGTTTGGGTACAGATGTTTTAGTTGTGGTGGGTTTAGGTAAAGGCAGTTCAGGTGCAGGTGGTTCAGGTGCAGAGAGCTCAAGTGCAGACTCTGGATTGGGAAGTGGTGGTGGAGATGGTGAATGGTCGGGTGTAATCGGTGTGGTAGGGATATGGTCACTAGGTGTCGGGTCCTCGACTTATGGTGGTGAATCCTCTGGGTCATCAGAGAATAAGTTGTCAATTACCTGGTTGATTTCTTTCGGGATTCTTCTTCAACATCTATTACTGGATCATTGGCTAATGGAGGGGGTGGGATGTTGGAAGGGATAAAGGATGAGGTTCGACTTGCGACAACTTGAGTTGTCTTGTCGGGGTTCCTCATAAATGTTGATTTTATAATTCCCACAGACCTTGGATTCTAGGGTATTTGTCCAGGTTGTGAAGGAATGAGCTGCCTTGATCCACTAGATTCGATCAGAAGACATCTGGTGGTGATTTTCTGGATAGAGGTGAGTAGTTCAAGTAATTTCTCAGCCTGGAAATCCTTGTCTTGGTCGAACCTATCTTTTAAGGTTTCTGGCATAGAATTTTTGCATATGTTGACTGGGCTTATAGTGGGTAGCTGTGGAATTTCTTCCTCTGTGATCTGGGTCAGAGATGGGTGTGGAGGTGTAGAAACTAAATCGACAACGTTTTCAGCCGTTGAAGTGTTTGTGCTTTTTACCTTTTTCAGCTGACCCTGCTCTGCTCCGGGCTCGACAAAGCGTTTGAACTACATCTTGACTGAAACTTTGTTCACTACAGCGTCTTCTATGATATCGACGGTGGTAGCTGCTAGTTCCTCTTCATATTCTGATTCTGAAAGGATCAACTTGCGCTTCCCCTTCCCTTTTGTTTTCGTTGCCTTTTTTCTTACGGCTGTTATTTCTTTTGCTTGCTTTTTAATTGTGTCTTTGGTTATGGAATATTCAGGATTTTCAGGATCAATGTCTTCCTCTAGTTCTTCCCCTCCCTCCTGCTATTGAACTGGGTTGATACTTTCTTCAGTTGGTTTGGTTACCTACTGCTCTGGTGGTATACTTCCCCTTTGGGCCATTGGTGGTATGATTGTTATTTGCAATCTATTGGTGTCCTCTACTAGTGCTTATTCCAACACAAAGGTACTGATGTGTAGTTAGAGTTCATAGTATTCTTCCTTCTCCTAGTCTGCCAATGGTTCTTCAATTGCTAGGTTTCCTTCCTTGGATTTTGCTGGTATCGATAGCTTTTGTGCTGGATTGTCAAGCTAGCTCACGGAAGGTCTCTTCGACTATTGGGTAATAGTCGAGAGGATTTGCTTTTATTTTTGCACCCTGCATATACCAATCCGCAGTGTGGTCGAGCTCTAGTTGGATGTGTGTGGTTTTCGACAGACTTCGTCAGATGTTCTGAGGCACCCTCCATCTAGTCGTCTAGATTATCAAGTGTATGAGGTAGTTTTCCAACAGTACTTTTCCATTTGCTAGTTCTTTTAGTGTTCTAGTCTATGCAAATGGCTTGAACCTCCACATGTGGAATTTTGTCGGCTCTTGGAACTGCTTGTCCCTGACTGGGCACAAGTGGTACATCACTATTCATATTATTAGAGACGAAAACCTTGTAATCCCATCCGACTCTTGGCATTTCTCACAGATAGTTTTGAGCATGTCGACGACATACTGAGCCCATCTGTACACTTTTTCTTGTTTCTGCTATTGTGTCTACTGCCTCTAACATATCCAACTTCAGGTCACTCCCTCGACCTGTAGGTGTGAGCCCTGTTGCTATGATTTTGGCCATGATTTATGGTGTCTAGGCTTGTATCTGGCTAATCATTAGCCCTTTTGAATTCTTCCCGAAGGGCATTCTAGTTAAATGTTCTACCAGTCCTTCATTTATGTCGATAGGGACTGGGTCGCCTTAGTTGGAGAGACCAATCAATTTGTATATGACTTCTCCAGATATTTCAACTGGTATGTCGAAGTAAAATTTCCTGTTGTGGTACCGGCTGATAATGAATTTTACTATTGTTTCCATTTATGAGGCTATATGGTGTAGCTTTCATGGATAAGATTTGTTACTTTTTCGTGCTCACGCCCTCTAATGCTTGTCCATTTTCTAAGAATTGAGCTATTTCCTCTAATTCTGTTGGGACTGCTTCTATTTGAAATAAATGTGCATCCAGCATGTCGTCTTTGACTCCTATTGGTTCCTCTCCTGTGTCGATGCATGACAAGTGGTCGGGTCCGACATTTAATTTTCCTAGTCTGACAACAACTTCAAATTCAAATTCTTCGAATATAATTATCCATCGATAGATTCTCCCATGGTGTAAGGGTTTATTTACAAGGTATTTTAATGCTTGGTGGTTGGTATAAAAAATGAAAGGGTTGGCTAGTAGGTAATGTCGATACTTCTGTAGTGCAAAGACCATTCCTAAGGCTTCTCTCTCTATTGTTCAATAGTTTCTTTTGGCTTCATTTAATTTTCTACTGCTGTAAACTATGGGGTAGTCCATTTTGTCGTCCCCTGGTTGAGTTAAGATTGTTCCTATTGGTATGCCTGATGCGTCGATGTGTACATAAAATTTGGTCGACCAATTCGGGAACTTTAGAATGGGTGCTTCGACTAGCTTCCTTTTTAGTGTTTCAAATGATATGTTACATTCATCTGTCTAGTCGAACTCCTGATCTTCTCTTAATAGTTCTTCCAAAGGATAGGTCATATCTAAATAGTATCTTATGAATTTCCTGTAATATCATGTATGACCAAGTAGTACCCTAACTTGTTTTGGGTTCACCGGTGGTTTTAAGTCGAGGATAATTTTTATTTTTGCAAAGCCGACCTTGATTCCTTCTTTGTAGACAATGCATCCTAATAGCATCCCTATAGGGGTTATAAATATGCATTTCCTTATGTTCAAAGATAGTTGGATTTGTCAGCATCATTCCAACATGAGCCTTAGCCATTTGCAGTGACCTTTCAGCATAGAGTATATTGTCCAATCATCGAAATATACTACCATTGTTTTGTAAATATATTCTTGAAATGTTTTGACCACAATTCTCGAAAATATTGTAGGTGCATTCTTTAGTCCAAAAGGCATAACTCTGTAAGCAAATGAGCCAAATTCACATACGAATGTTGTCTTTCTCTGGTCTTCTTTAGCTATTGGTACTTAGTTATAACCCGAGAATCCGTCTGTGAACAAGTAGCATTCATGTCCCGAAACTTCATTTAGGATTTCATCTGCATAGGGTGTTGGAAGTGGGTCTGTTAAGGTGACTTTGTTTAATTCTATGAAGTTGACACAGATCCTTAGATTTGATAGGTCGTGTTTCTTTGGTTGAACAACCATTGGGCTTGCCCATTCCAATTGGTAAATACGGTAGATGATTCCTGCTACAAGCATATTATTGATCTCTTTCTTCACTATCTCTATGTATTTATGAGATAAGTTATATGGTCTCTTCTTTACAGGTCGGACATCAGGTTTGATGTCGATCTTCATTTCACCCATTTCATCGACTAGACCTTTGAGATCTTTGTAGTCTCTTGTGAATACATCCTGAAATTCTTTTAGTAAGTTTACTATTTATGTTGTTTGTTAGTCACTCCAGTAGTCTCCAATTTTTGCCATTTTTGGTCGATCATCATTTGAGATGTCAAATTCTTTAGTTTTCACTTTAGCATCTAACCATTCTAGTGCTTTGGCTTCATTGATTGGTTGGCTCCCTTCTTTAAACTGTGAAAATGTAGCAGGAAATTCTGCTACAGTCATTTGGTCGGTGTCTTCTTTGTCGGCTATCTTGACTTTAAGTACTGTGTGAATTGGTTTTGTTTTTTCTAAATGGTATGATTTCCATCGAAAGATTTTCCCTTCCATATTTTCATTTTCCATTTGTATTCTTGTTGACTATGGTGTTGTGTCGGTTTGTATGTTATTGCATATTATTGTCGGTCGGTCATAATTTTGGGTTAGGGTATTGTTCCCGATCGGTTCTATAAATGCCTTGATTTGTTTTGTAGTTTCGACTAATTTTTCATCTTGTGGTATAAAGCTGAAGTCTTTCATAAAATTATCTCTAAGTTCATGCCATAGGAATGTTTCATCCCGTGCTTTTTCCATTTTGTTCCATTTGTTTGGTAAGTAGATAGTGTCAATGGAAACAGGTGTGGCCATGTACATTCATCCTTATACCCAAGTCTTTTCCACTCTTTTTCACATGTTCTTATGTTCTCTTTTGGATTCTTCCTTAGGGTCAATAATTTCAAAGTTGACTTTGGTCGATATTCCTTTTATTGTCGTATCGACATTTCTCCAAACTCCGATAGGTTCGATCAGACCTTGGTCGGCTAATTTCAGGTATATTCCTGACTCGTATAGTTTAGGTCTACCCAATTGTTCCCAAGTGTCATGAGTCATAATGTTTACTTGTGAGCCGAAGTCGAGTACAACTTGTCAGACATGGTATCCCTCAATTTCTAGGTCGACAAGTGGGTCGGCATCACTTTTGTCCTTCTTGTTTAGACTACAGATGTTTTTTGTTTGTTTTTCTGTATTATTGTTGTGCTTCATATTATATAATAATTCAATGAATTGAGATACCTCTTTATCCTCTTGTACTAAACGTATTAATTCTTTAACTGTGCTTCGTCGACTATCATCAGCTTCTTCTCGTTGAGAAAATTCTTTAAATATATTCGTTGCATCTTTATACAATTGTTTTTGTTTAGCTGGGTTAGGATAATCATTTTTTTCTTTTATTTTGCTTATGCGTGGATTATCACTCCCAATTTTTGTCCCTTGTCAGGTTACTATATGCAGATTCTTTGTATTTATTACATCATGTTTTGGAATGCATGACAAGACATTAACATTTTTCTTTTTATTGATTTTATCAAGCATACTAGGGAAATCCTCTAATGAGTGATCCCCAACTCCAAAGCTAGTACAAAATTTTAAATTGGTTCTGTCCTTGTATGGGAAGTCTGCATATCGATGACCTTCTTTATAGCATGTGAAACACTGGATGGGTTGGCGTGGTCAGTTGTCGCAATTTCCAAATAATCAACCTCGACCTCCATATCCTTCCCAACGGTTGTTGAACCGGCACTCATATCGACGACCTTCGTATATTTGATTATTCTACTCGTTTTGAGCATTGCTTCTCTGGTTGTTATCGTTGTTCTACGCAACTGCGTTTTTCTGGTAGACTGTTTGGTAGTATTGTCAATTCTTTAAGTTTAGGTGGCAGTCGGTCGTGGCGTGACTTTTGACTTCATAGATTGCACACCAAGATGCTTTACCATTCTTCATGTTATACGAGAAATCTTTCATTGTGTGTTCTCCATGTTCTTGGCAGATGTTGTAGAAGCACTTTGTCTAAACAAATCGAACGTCCTGTCGGCTAATTTCTTGTCAACAGTTATCTTTTGTGTGTCTGGCCATTGAGCATTTTGTGCACCAGACATCCTGATTCTTAAGGTTCATCTCTTTCAGTGATTTCTACATGATTTCGAGCTATTCTTCTAGTCTAGTATCTGTGGGATATGCTGGGAAATCTTCATCCATCTCCACTTGCAGAGCTTTAGTAAGCACATCTTCATACATTTTAAATGTCTCGAGGCTTATGTGCCACCGAATTTTCTGTGATAGACCTGGAAGGAACCATTGAATTAATAGTTGTTCATCAATTACATAATCTAGTTGGTTGAGGAGGTCTTTCCAATGTTTGTCATACTCTCGGATAGATTCTGCTGGCTTTTGCGATGTTGTTTTCAACTTTTTAGCTGCTAGATTTTTTGCATCGGGGGTTTTAAAGAACAACAAGAATTGCGCTTTAATTTTTGCTTTAGATGCTTGAGGGGTTCTCTCAGTAAAGGTCATGTACCACGTTAGTGCTCTTTTCCTGAAGGCACCAATGAACTATGCCATCTGTTGATCTTTAGCTGTAACCTGATTTGCCTCCCATGTCGACTCATAGACGAACCAATGTTGTCTAGGATCTTCATCACCCTCATATAGATGGATATGCACTAATCCGTGACCCATATCAGACTCGCTGTCACTATCTCATCCAAGAGTTGGGGGTGGTGGTGGGGGTGGGGGTAGTGGTGTGTTTTGCTTGTCTCTTTGTGCAAAGTTGTTGTCGACTGAACTTTCATTCCCGTCGGTTGTTTTGTTTCATTTCTTCTCCAACAAGCAGTCGGTTCAGGTCGACTTCTCTTGTCGATGTCCAACTGCAATTATTTGTCTGCAAGTCCAACTGTTCTGTATTCTCCAAAGTTGTATTTGGCAGGGGAGGTACTCCTTCATGTGTCGGGTAAAGTAAGTGGATACTTTGGTTGCAAGGGTACACCTGAAGCGTGACCCAGTTTCCTTCCTCCGGTCGACGGATCACTAGATGATTATCATCATTTACCTCGTCGTCTAGTTGGTTCCATATACCAAACTCACTAGCTCTTAGTCTTAGGTCTTCTTCGACAATGGCTTGTATCCTAGTACTCGGATTCATTGGAGACATAGGTATTATTTCTTGGGGAACTTATATTTGGAGAGCTTCATGCTAATTTATCCACAAGTCTTCTTCCATGGGTGATGCCTCTTCATCCACGCCTTCTTCCTGTCAGTCATGACCCGACTTTGGTGGATTTCTTTCTTGGTCTGTCACCTCAGTACTCATTCCTCTTTACAGTGATATATCCCTTTCTCTTCTTTCTTCCCTTCTTTTCAGCCTCTTCTCTCTCTCTATTCTCTGCAAATCTGTCGTACCTTTGTGTGTCACTGTCCATTCGATTTATTTTTTAGGTTGAATTTTCATTGCTGGTGATGGTATCTCTTTTTAGTCGACTAGAATCCTCTTCACTTTACCCCGAAATACGACCAGCTACCCCCCCATAGCCTACCTGATGCTTTTAGAAAGCTCAGATAGTTATGTTTACTTGCTCAGGAAATATTCCCACTCCCTTTCGGCAATAAATTTCCCCCACTTTTTCTGTTTCTCCACCCAGCTAGAATTTGGTGGCGGTTCGTGCAGTGATGGACGAGGTTCAACAATATGACCCACTCCTTTTTCTATCAGGAATTTGAATAGTAGGGTCGGTAGAGACCACAATAGTTGCTCGGTAAGGTCTGTATAGAATTTCTTCTGAATGGTTTCCACTGAAATTCTTTCTTCTATAGCTTTCTCCTCGCAAAATTCGTCAGTGATATTTTCAAACCACTTCAACAGGTTTGTTCATCCTCCTCGAATTAGTTTCTCTAGCAGATCTTAGTCCTTAGTTGCTTCCATCTTTTTCATTCAGAATTTTTTTCAAAATTTGGGGTACCGATTCTATGAACTACTTATGTTTTTTAGTGAAGAATCTCTCCTTCGCCTGAGCAGTCATCAATCTGTTTCTCCTTGTGTAATTCTGCAAATAATTTGCTATCTTACACTCCCACCAGTTCTTAATCTCCTGTTCTGATATCATATTCTTATAGTCATCTCATATATGTACCACCAGAAATGGAACCAATGTTGTAATCTCACAGATCATAGAGGGTTACCAATAATACACATTAAAGCATATAGACATAACAGAGACAGGAGACAAGAACATAGATGTAGAACAACAGATTATATTATATTATGAGGGTCCATACAAACACAGAACTGAACCCAGTTCTCATCTTGCTCAACAGCCTAATATATATGATTTACAAACAGTTACATATAACTACATGTCGGTTCGCTCAACTGACACGACCTTATGCGGTCGACCTAATCTCTAATTAGTCAGCTAATCGACTTAATCAGTTTACCGACTAGCTCCTCCAACACGACCCTAGTAAGTAATTGCTAAGTGAGGCCGACTTGTTGGAGTGGACATTAAGTGAACGAAAGAATATTGATAGAGAGTGAGCCTCTCTATTTATCACACACACACTCACTCACTAGGGCACATGAGTGAGAGAGGAGAAGCTCTCTCAAGGGAGAGAGAGAGAGTAGTTGTTCGAGATCATCTTTTCTGTCTTTGGGTTTTACTGCTGCCATTGGTGCTCATTCTATCTCTAAGGAAGTTGCAGTGTTTTCTCCTTTATGGTTTCCCCAAGGAAAATATTTGTGTCTCTTGTCTCTTGTGATTATTGTTGTGCAAGTTGTTCTCTCAGATAAGATCCTAAGATCATATTGCTTAAATGATAAAAATCTAACATCCTCAAGATGCAGTGCACGAAAAGAAATGACAACTCCTATGTTTATAGACATCGAAGCCCTTCTTCTAACCTATCACTCAAATTACTAAGAATTTTAACCTAATCTACTGTTCAATTTTATCTTGATGTTTAGTGAATGTTTGTGGAATATGGGGTGATTGCGAGATCAAATTATCTAAATGCCCATTCAATTTTCCTTTCGATGAAATATATCTAGAGTAAGGGAGAGGTTCTTTCTTTTCAAATCACAAAATGAAAACCATGCGATCCAAAAAACTCATTTCCTCAAACTTCAAATACTTTTAGACAAGCAAAACTCTAAATCTAAGATTTAAAAGCTCTTCAAATGTAAAAATGAAAAGGATTTGTAATGCACAAATGTCTATTTTTTCTCAATCAATCTTCAGAAAGAAAACACTTCTAATGATTTAACTAAACCAAAAGCAAGTAACCAATTATTATTATTATTATTATTTTATATACTTTTAAACAAAGAGATGCAAAAACTCACACTACAAAAGTGGAGAAACCATACTATTTGTCCTTTTCAAAAATCTGTAAAGAGATTCTAAAGGACTAGTCATACAAATCATACATCGGAAACATGATTTTCACATGAAACCATTCAAATTCCAAGGTTCTACCAAGGAAACCTTTCAATATTTAAAGTAGAAAAGTGCATTCAAGCTAGACACACACAATAAGACCTGTTAATGAGTAGGAAAGCAGATTGACTAGAACCAAAATAAAGCAAAATTTTTTAATGAAAAAGTTCTAGAGATGGAGAAATCCTACATCAGCGCACCCTATAGGGTATAACCAGGGCCTCATATAGTGATCACAACACTGTATATTTTTTCCAAAGGAATCAACGACGCTTGTTGACAGTAGACAATAGGCATCAGGATGAGTTCAATGCTATGTCAAATGCACCCAGGTGCATCAAATCTAGAAACCAACATAATCAAACAATATTTAGGATAATCCAATGTGAATCAAACTGTAATTATGGTAAGTAAAGACACGAACCAAAGAAGGAAAATGAGGACGAAGTAAGGTAGATTACTAACCTTAGACCTTTAAATGAGTAAGAGAAAAACTTTATAATCTTGTAATTAAAAGCGACATCAAAATTCACAGATTTGATTAGATTCCCCAGTGGAGTCACCAATTTTGTTAACGAGATATTCAATCAATGCGGACAAAGATCATTCCCCTAGTCTGCATGTGGCGGATCTAGAGCAAAAAAGCATAGTGGTGCATCCTTCTCCTAGATAATTGAACTACTTGAATGTTAAGCTTTCCTTAGCTCAGTGATGGAGGTTGTCCTTTCCTTACAGATATTTTGCGATCGAATGTACCTGCAAAGAGAATGAAGAACAAGACAAAATGATGAAAGCAACAAGACAATTCAAAGACCTATATTAATAGCCAAGGATAAAATTAATGAACAATTGAGATTTGTACAATTGTTTATGGAAAAGGAGAACATGTTTGCATGAATTATATAAGAAGAAGAAGCTAAAACCGAAGCCTTGACGTTAAAGCGTTGTTCTCATAATATCTTTGACATCAATATTACACACACTCTACAAGCCTTGCAATCCTTACTCACAATCACACTCTCTTGCCTCCTATACCAGCTATGATTCTAGCAGCATGAAGACGCTCTCTTGGTATTCTTCCCCCCTCACTCATGACAAGAAGCTTGTATAAATAGGCCAAGGGAAGCCCAAAGGGGTTGATATATTTTGGGAGGAAGGCAGGGAATGATCCCTAGGGGCTATGGGCTAGAGTGCCACCTATTCCAAGAAGTTAGGATCAACTCCCATGAGGACTTTCATCTAGAAGTTTCTCGAAATCTCATTTTTTTTCCTTTTTGAGAATACTGATTCTCTTTGCATATGGGCAAGTAGCATTGACGCCCTTTGTCTTGATCCCAAAGGTGTCATCGACACACTATGTCAACAGGAAAGATGCATCAGGTAGATCTGAGGCCCTATATCAAGAGACAAGGTGTGTCAAACATCCTAGGACTGGGAAAAAAGTCCAAAATATGTCTTTCCCATGCCACTTCAGGGGATTGGACATAGCTACTAATTTTAGGTGTAACAACACAACTCTTCCAAATATACCAATATTTCCATATTTGGCATCACTTCTAACTCACTGCACATAGAAACATCTAACCATTTAAGATTTGTCACCTACTCGAACCACTATATGCTCTTGAGCTTTCGACATCCCTCTGCCCTCAACAAATCCAAAAAGTTCAGGTTTGAAAGCTCTTCTAACTCATTGCACTTACTAACATTTAACCATTTAAGCTTTGGCATCTCTTCTAACTTGTTGTACTTATTGACAACGGCATGTATACATATCAACTTCTTTAAGTTAACGTCTACTAAGAAAAACTTTAGATGATCAAACCTTGAGAGAAAATATTACTTGGATTGTTGTAAAATTTTATTCATTAGAGGAAATTTCAACTCAAAATGGACCTCCTAAAGAAAATAATAAAATAATAAAATAAAATTTGTTAATTTTGGAGGAAGAAAAGAAAAAAATATTTTTTTTGTTTGTGTTTTCGACATATCTCCTTGTGTTTTTACTCAAATTTCGATCGCGAGAGCTCATTGGATGCGGAATTAATTTCCGCATCCAACGAGTACCCACTTGACATACTTTTTACGGACCCCGCTACCCCAAAAACAAGAAATACCTGAAAAAACGTGATGATGATGTCACAAAGGTAGAGGCCTATGTCACATTTTCTTTTTTCAAATGTTCAAATGAAATCCATTTATAATCGAATTATGACCAATTGCAAGTAAAGAGGACGTAATGCAATGCCATGTCAACATTGTCTCTCGATCTTAGCAGAATTCAAGCTTCTTTAGTTGCCCTCGCAGAAATGAGTTTCTTTAGTTGTATAGGTCAAACACAATTTTTTTTACCTGTAATCAAGCCTATCCTTGATCACTCATCAAGCACCTATTGCTAGCATACGATGGCGGTAAAGATAGTCAAGAAGGTAGATGCCTAGATCATATTCTCCTTTTTCCAAATGTTCAAATGAAATCCATATTTAATCAAATTATGACCAATTGTAGGTAAAGAGGACGTAATGCTAGAAATCCTCATACATGGCAATGCCCAGTGAACTTTGTATCTCGATCTCAGCAGAATTCGACCTTCTTTAGTTGCCCTCGTAGAAATGATGAATTTCACAGCAGCAGAAATTATTTCCCAGGAAGAGTTGCTCTGTTCTCAGTTCCTGGTACATTTTTTTCTATTCTTGGCTTCTTTTCTCCCATTTCACTAATGGACTATGCAACAAATTATGTCCCGCAGTGGCCATAGCTGGACTAGGACATGCGATGGGAATACTAATGCCCAAAGCGAATGAACACAAAGATCCCTAATTTCGTTAGATTCCAGGTTTCAATGGTTTTGAACAAGTTTTTATTCACAACTAACTGTAAAGCGCACGGATGACCGATAGAGCATAACAGATAATTGATTAGCAGTACACAAAAGAAAAACTAAAATGATAGCATTTGAAGTTTTGAACATGTTGATGCAAGGATAGTTGTTTCCATATATTTAAGTGGAAAGGCATACATATTTTATAATTTTGGGGTGGATTATTATCTATGTTTTTATATTTATGGACTAGAATGATAAAGTGTACTGCCTATATTGATTTAATGGGTATGACTGAAAGTTCATAATTAACAATTATAAAAAGAATATAAAATAGCTCATTTGGCAATGGCACTTTGTGGGAGTTCGAAATAAAAAAATAAAAATTAGCTCATATGATAGCTGAACTAATTAATAGCATGGTGATGTGTAGTCCATGTGACACCGAAACTCCATCTTGTAGCTAGAAGTCTAGCTAATGTCGACAAGGTTTAGCTAGTCGATTTAGCTGTTATATTAATTGCAATAATTTTATATTAACTTTTAAATTAACTATTAGATACAACTATTAGCTTGAGTCCAATGGTAATACAATTATTCTTCTAGTTATCCATTTATCAACTATGAGTTTTTTTTATATTCTTTTTCTTTTTATCTCACATTTTTTATATTTTTTTTCTTTTTATCTCACATTCTAGTTATCCATTCATTAGCTAATTTTGCATCTTCTTAATTCCAGATGCACTCATATCATATCGAAAGTTAGTAATTTGGACATTTATAGTTTGTATTTGTTATGTTTATATGCATTTAATATCATTTGAGATTTTAGACTTGTTTGACTAGATCAACAAGATTAACCCAAGAGTAATAAGTGTACATTGACAAAGATTCATTTAAATGTATGTTCTATCTTGTTATGCTTAAATGCATTTTGAAATTAACAATTTGTTTTTTTGTCTTTTCACCTTAGTTTTTGGTTTTTTTGTTATGCTTAAATGCATCTTTGGTCAACAATTTGTTTTCTTGTCTTTTCACCTCAATTTTTGTTTTTTTGTTTATTAAATAGTATTGGTTTTGTGCTTATATTAACTCTAATATTCTGGCTCTAACATTCTGGCATGAATAATGAATATAAAATTATATATTTTAACTTTTGTTTAACAACAAATTATCTTCACAAAACTAAATAATTTGTTGATACCTATCTACACTCATTGACCACTTTTCTTGTAACTATGCTAATATACCGTTCTCAAAACATGGTAATTCATTCTGGGATTCAAGTTTACAAAATCCCAGATTATAACCTCAGCTGTGTAATGGTTATTAACCCCCAAAATATTGAGTTAGCTTAAGCCTAGAATTAGACCTTAATAATTCTTTCTTTTTTTCATTTAAAAGATTGAAGATTTCACCATAAAAGCTACCAAAGATGAGAAGAACGATAAAGATGTAGTACCACGATAAGATCTTACATCCATTGAAGAAGTTGCAATAGCAGTTAAAGGACCTGTAGCATCCTGAGCAGATGGAGATCGAGACCCGATAGCATACGAATACAACAACATAATCAATAGTAGAAGAAGTAGAACCTGTGGAAGCGTTTGTTTAAGCAGCTAAAGGAGCTTAAGCCTAATAAGCTACCAGTTCCAGGTTCAACAAATGGAGATTTTTCTGTTTGACATGAAGCGCTATGTAAAGTCCATGAGAAGCAATTGTTTCAATTGTTTACAGCGGTCAGCATATTGGCAGTTGCTTCCCATTGGCCACTGCTTAACCTCGTTAAAGCATCAGCAAAAGCATATCATGTTCCTGCGTTATCCTGTTCTTATGGCGGTGGATGTTGGCAGTGGTGGCGGGAAGAATTGGTGGATGGAGTTGACTTCTATTGAGCTGGCCACTGTTTTGAGGTGGAGGACAGGATGGATAAAAAATTTCTTTCATATGTTAAACTATGCAAATAGAAGAACTATACAATATATCTGCAATGGCAAGGCTATGTATAATAATAAGGAGTAAGCTATCTACCGGACCATTTGCACTTGGCCCATCTGATGTCGTTAAGTAAATAGCTTACTCAGTTTAGCTTACTCCAGTACCTTCTGTAAAACGTAGATTTATTTACTGATATTTACGACTTATCTGTATTTACACTTGCATACACTTAGAAATTTCTATACATGATTAAATTGGTTATACAGTGATTGCATAATGTTCAAGGAGTACTTATCAAAGATCTCATCTACTGGACTCTGTTACCACACTATTGAAGGCAGGATGCATTCCAGCCAGAGGAATGCAGAGGAATCTAACATACATATGGCTATGCATCTATGCTGTAAGCAAAAATTTAAACAATCTCAATTTGAAAATGAGAAAACCATAAAAAGTTGATCCTGAAAATGTAAAAGAAAATACCCCAGATTAGAACATGTGAGGATTAGTTTCCAAGTTAAGTGTACACAATCTGCATCTGAAAATGCTAATCCATTATACCATCTAAATCTGAAAATATAAAAGAAAAAAATAATGTAAAAGAAATTTCTAGTAAATACCGGTAAGCCTTGGTCTTACCTAACGATAACAAAGTAAGCTATTTACTTGACGGCATCAAGTAGACCCCAATCCCAATGCAAATGATTCAATACATAATAATAATAAAAATTAATTTTTATTAAATAATCAATTTAATTCCATACAAAAACAAAAGTAAGCCCATAATAATCATGATACACAAAGCGACCCCGTATCTTCATCAAATTTGGCATAAAAATTGTACAGGTCAAACATCATCAATTTCTCTCTCGTTACAATCAATCACTTGTGGAGATTTAAATTTAACTAAACAAAAATCAAGCCATTTGTGAATATGACCGCTTCTTTGGGTTTGCTTTGCAACTGCTCCGTTCAGATAGGCCGGTACTCTCACAATGCACAGTGACTGCACACTGTAATTTGGGACATCCAGAGACATCAAGCTTCTTCGACCACTTAAAATGTTCAATGTCTTCCACCTCTTCTAACTCGCCGGTACTCTCACAATGCAGAGTGACTGCACACTGTAATTTGGGACATCCAGAGACATCAAGCTTCTTCGACCACTTAAAATGTTCAATGTCTTCCACCTCTTCTAACTCAACACACCTTCGGAGATTTAGATACTGAAGCTCTGTACACTGCCCTAAATTCTGTATGTTCTTCAGCTTCACACATCCTTCTGCCGACAGCCTCTCCAAAGATACCAATGTTTCCATATTTGGCAGCTCTTCTAACTCGGTGCAAACATCAACATATAACCGTTGAAGCTTTGTTGNCCTAAATTCTGTATGTTCTTCAGCTTCACGCATCCTTCTGCCGACAGCCTCTCCAAAGATACCAATGTTTCCATATTTGGCAGCTCTTCTAACTCGGTGCAAACATCAACATATAACCGTTGAAGCTTTGTTGCCCGCTCTAACCCGGGTATGCTCTTGAGCTTCACGCATCCCCTTGCACACAACTCCTCCAAAGATACCAATCTTTCCATATTTGGCAGCTCTTCTAACTCGCTGCACATACCAACATCTAACCATTTAAGCTTTGTCGTCTGCTCCAACCACCGTATGCTCTTGAGCTTCCGGCATCCCTCTGCCCTCAACAACTCCAAAGATTTCATGTTCGGCAGCTCTTCTAACTCGCTGCACTTACTAATATTTAACCATTTCAGCTTTGTCGCCTGCTCCAACCCCTGTATGGTCTTCAGCTTCACGCATCCCTTTGCCGTCAATGACTCCAAAGATACCAATTTGTCCATATTTGGCAACTCTTCTAACTCGGTGCACATATCAACATATAACCATTTAAGCTTTGTCGCCCCCTCTAATCCCTGTATGCTATTCAACTTTACGCATCCGTTTACCCTCAATAACTCCAAGGATACAAATGTTTCCATGTCAGGGAGCTTTTCTAACTGGCTGCACATACCAACATCTAAACGTTTAAGCTTTCTTGCATACTCCAACCCCCGTATGCTCTGCAGCTTCACGCATCCATTTGTCCTCAACTCCTCCAAAGATATCAATGTTTCCATATTTGGCAG
>LPNX010157530.1:670331-715309 GCA_001517045.1 Pseudotsuga menziesii
ATTTCTGTCTTTGATGGAGTCCCACGAAGCGCAACACTGATATGCTGTGTGTCCAATCTTTCCACAACACTTGCACTTCAAATCTGATCTTTTGCTGGAGTTGTTTCCACCTCCTCTACCTCTGAAGTTTCTTCTTCCTCTACTTCTCTTGCTGCTTTCTCCTTTGGGATGATCATTGGATTGGTCTTTGGTGTGGTTCTTTGCTTTTTGAGCAAAGCAAAGTGATTCTCCAGAATGCTCGGTTGTCTTCTTACCAAAAGCTTTCTCTCTGTCAGCTATCTTC
This sequence comes from Pseudotsuga menziesii, assembly GCA_001517045.1. NCBI lineage: Eukaryota > Viridiplantae > Streptophyta > Pinopsida > Pinales > Pinaceae > Pseudotsuga > Pseudotsuga menziesii. The sequence continues at coordinate 670,615 of LPNX010157530.1, forward strand.
TCTACCAGGGTGTCAAATGTTAGTGATTTGAACTTGTCACTTGCTTGCAACAACTCAATATAGTTGGAGTGAGAAGGATACAAAGATTTTACAAATGCTACAAGGGGAAGATCTAGTTTCATACCAATGGCTTGAATCTTGTGCATGATAGCTTTGATTTTAGAGGCAAGTAACATGGGATCATTGTCTTTTACTTCTAAACTGAATAGTTTTAGCATTAGTTGAATAACTTCCATTTCAGAGTGTGAATCATACAGATATTTTAACGTTTTTAGTGCTTCAAAACATGACTTTGCAGGCAATATGTGTTGGCTCACCTCTTCACTGATTGTGGCAGTGATTACCGCTAAAGCTTTCTTGTCTTTTGTTTTCCAAATGGCCTTCTCTTTCTCGGATTCTGGAGGTCCTAGGTCTCTAGTTATGGGCCCTCCAGCTTTTGTCTCTATTGTGGTGCCTTCGCAAATACCATCCCAAAGGTCATTGTAGATGAAGGCAGATTTGATCTTCCTCCACCATTCTGGATAAGTGTCTTTGCCAGTGAGAGTGGCACCAACTACAGATGCTATAGATTGCATCTTCTGTGATTGAATCTTGCAACTAAAACAATAGGAGAAAAAGAAGAAAGAGTAAAGGTGCAGGTCTAAGTCTCTGCCACCTTCCTCAAGCTTTACAACAATGCCAAGGTCTCTGCTATTGTCATACAAACTTTGAAATACAAACGAAAATTCTTCACAAAGACTTATATTCTTCAATATCACTACTTCAATACATCAGTCTCGAATTCATATGTAGCATACATTGTTTCTCCAACGCATCCAATAGCAGTCACGATTCATCAATACACAGCAACCATGCTCATACAAAAACGGGTCATACAACCGCATTATTCTCAATCATACACATGAAAATATTTGTATAATTCCCACTCAATCTCTTCATGCAGAATTAGGTTTTATGCAGTCCAACGATCACGAGTAGTAACAATATTTTACCTTCACACAATTGAGAAATGACATGAATCTTCCACCAACAATATTCAATCACCGGTTCCACATGGGAGGTCGCTCAAAGTAGAAGATGCATCATACACACTTCACGCAATTGACAAAAACGTGAGTCTCTACCATAGTACCAACAGTCTGCAATCACCAGTCTTCAGCAAGAAGACTTCAATCTTCATGTGGTTAGAGGAGAGGCGTGAATCTTTATTGCAGAAATATTTAGTCACCGATCGTCCACAAACTCGTAGCATCCAAATAACAAGACATCTTCACCAATTCTTAGCAAGTCGCAGCTCTCAAACTATAATGTAGCTTCACTCTCAGCCCTCCGAATACATCATCACTAGATGTCACAAACATATGAAGGTCAAGGCTCTCAAGATACAATATTACAGACACAAATACATCTGCAAACATACATTATCGTGACAACAAATACAACAGAATGCATAGTTTCCTCGTAGCTCTTTAAAGGAATTTATGAGAGAGTGCAGTCACACAATCATGACTGTCACACAAATTCGTTGAGAATGATGGGAGTGTTGGGAAATGAGAGAAGGCTCTATGTGAAAATGAGACTGTGAAACAAACTTAGGGCTAGGTATATATCAAGCTAATTCAAACGTTCTGGCAACGAGTAGTCAAAACCGAGCAACAAATTGAGGAAATGCACCAATTCATACCTCAAATGCAGATCTGGGACCATAACGCATACAATGAATGCACGCAGGCTAGCAGGACTGGCGGTGAGCAGCAAAATAACGCACAAAATTATGGCACTCTGGTTGTAGGAGAAACACAGAGGAAAACTGACAATGGGTAGGCAGTCTGAAATAAATAAGGCAGAGACATAACAGAGGTCTCGCAGGCAGTCTGCAGAGCAGACATTCACACAGATAGGAGTTATGGCAGTATCGCTCTGATACCACTGTCAGGTGGAATAACTCTCGAATTGTTATTATTTCTCCATAGAATGCCTTTATTTATACATCTACAATGACTCTTGGGATCACACATCCGAGAGTCTCTTCATATTCCTAATATTTACAATAACGTATAATCTTGACGGATTATATTCCAACACTTGCGACAGCAAGGATGTTGAAATCATGTCCTTTTCTAGCTCACTGCACTTCGAGTCCCTCATTTATGAACGTCCATCGAGGGATTCCCTTGTTTAGATATATTGGTAGACAATTTGTACTTCTTATTTCCATTATTAGAAGGATGACAGGAAAATGAAGGGGTCGAAATCTACAACATTTACAGCGGCGGTTGTTAAATATTTTATCCTTTCAACCTTTGGATTTCATTAAGGAAATTGGAATAATTCAAACATTTGTATTCAAATATTGTTCTTTCTTTCAACCTAATGTTTACAATTCACGATAGATAAATAACATTGATAGATTTGGAACTCAAATACAAGGCTCTTTCTTCTTGCTCCTCCGCCCAAACAAAGTTGTGGTCCTAGACTATGAAAACTATACACTATTTTGGTTTTGATTTCATTTAAATATTGGGTTTTTTAAAGTTACATCTATTGAGTATTCGAGACTTAGTCTGGAGGACACACAGTTAGATAATACATTACAAATTTCAAACAACATTTTGGATGGAGAAATTTTAAACCCTTATATTTACAAAAGGAAATCCAAACAAGCAACACATTTAACTTTTATCCACATATAAAATGTTACACAAGTGCAAAATGCTATACATACCTGTAAATTCATGACAACCAAGTTGACAGCTTAGCTTTGCATAATCATCTATAGGAAATAGAAGTTAGGGAGACACTGAAGCATAGAATTGGAGAGTTGAGAGTCTGAGTCCCGACCTCCCACTATCCTATACTCGTAAACCAAAAATAATGCTTTTTTTCCACAAACTTTGCCAATCTCTTTAAGTTCGGGGAAGCTCAATCCAGCCTACCCAATGTTCTACCTTTGGTTCTCTTGCTCCTACTTGTGACAAAGGTGGAACCTTCGAGTTGTCCACCGCATAAGACAATGAGGAAATAGAGTGTGAAATGGTTTCCTTCTACAGAAAGATGATTGGAAGCAACAACATCTAAATTCCACAATATCTCGGCACTACGGAGTTGGTTTACCTTGCCCGAGGTAGGAGAATGCATGTTTTTGTATTTCACACAATTACAAAAAAAACCATTTTATAATTGCATCTACATAACATAAATATATCTGTGCAGGTGAGGGAAAACTGGGTATTGTTTTTTCAAGGTCTCCAAAGACTTTTAGAGATCATTCTTCGTTATGAGGGTGCTCATGGCATAGATCAGAGAGCCCATGGGAGGAAGAGGAAGAAGAAGAAGAGGACTCAAGTCAAAAGGTGAGGTGAGTGAGGAGGGTAGACGTAATAGTGATATTTCCAAGACCAATTCATTAGTGGTATAATGATGGAAATGAGCCTCTCCAAATCGTAGCCATTGTCGTCACAGGAATCCCTCATAAACAGCTCAAGCGCAAGAGTTACCACCTAAGCATCCCGACAGATTAAGTAATGACAATCTTCAGTTAGTTATAGTGACCAATTCTTTCATTTCACTTAGAGCTGACTATATGCATATTGTATAACCCTTCTCTCTGGATGGCCCTGCATTCCAGTTTCCTTTGTCTCTATTGCCTAACCCACTTCCTCCAATGAGACACGTAGACTAAGCGGCCTAGGTGGATAGTGAGAGAGTGCAAGTGCTAATTCGAATGATTCTAGCTTGAGTAAATGAATGAAAATTGGAATAAATCCTAGAATCCTGGACTAACTAGTATAGGATATGATTAGTGAGCACAAACAAAGGGCGGCGTGCTGCTATCCTTCTACCAAAGATTCGGCACCCTAGTCTTGTGGTGGTCATAATAGAAATGTCTAGCACTGGGTGAAACCCTGGTCTAGAAACTTACATACCCATTGGACCAGGTTAGGTTCAAATATAGAAAAGATTGCTCAAGACATTGTAAATTACAACTTGTAAGTTGTAACCCAAAAAACAACACCATTAGTTTTTCCTTGCAGAGCCTTGACAATGGAGGGTTATCAAATCAATTCACCATCCATAGATATGACTCATATGAGAATTTAATTTCACATCATATACTCAAATACTCAAGTGACTTATAAGTTGCGAGATCGAGTGACTCAATGAACAATAAGATGACAGATGGAAAACCTAGTTGGTAGGTGGCATCATCTCATACCAAGATTTAATGAAGTTGGTGGATCAATAATGCATGCCAATGTCATTAAATTCTTTGAAAGTGAACATCGAATCCTGAGTCATAATCTTGAATCATCGAGTTGAACTTGACACTAGGCATCCTAGTGGCCCACCGTGGTCCGTGTCGATTGGGACCAAGATCCTCATCCATGATTCGACTATTCAATGGCACGACTCTCCCATAGTCCATTGAATCAAAACCCCTTGAAAGGCAATTTTTTTAGCTGCCCTTCTGTTGCAAATTTACCCAGGCTTACTCAATTTCATTATTGAAGTGCTGGAAATGAAACTAAATTTTTTTTGCATGGGAAAATTTTTTGTGGCCTTCTATGATGTTTAAAATGGCCTTTGAAGGGCTCTGAAGGCTTCAAATTTGAAGCCTGTCTGCGGTTAAATAAAGAGTGGGTTGCCCAAAAACTTTAAACGATAAATCATTATGTATTATGTATATGTATAAGTTTTTATGAGTTTGATACATTAAAATTTAGGAATAAGGATTAAAGTGAATATTAATAAAATAATGATGTTTAATTGGTGATTTAATAAAAAAGTAATAGATAAATAGTGATCAATTTCACTTTTAATTTGGATTCTTTAATTTTTTTTTTGTTTTTATGTTTTTGGATTGTACTATGTGGAAGTTTAGAATACCCAACCTTTAGGGTAGACACCCACTCATCTTCGGAAGTAGAAAAATGATAAAATATATACTTGGTTACTTTTGATTTGATTTCTTTATTTTATTTGATTTATTTATTTTTGGATTATACCATGTGTGGAAGTTTACAATACCCAACCTTTTAAGATAGACACCCCTCATCTTCAGAGGTAGAAGAAAAGATGAAAAACATTAACTTATCCACAACAAATTCTTTAACTTTTGTTTTATCCACACATGCTTTTCTATCTTAACTAATTAGATGATATATTTTAGGGATACCCTTTTGTCTTGCTTTCTAATATTGACTATTTATTTCTTCTCTGTGTTCCTCATAGTTCTCTCTACATTGTATTGCATGGTGTTGGTTTTAAGGGTTTTTAATGTATTTAAATATTATATTTTTCTAAATTTAATGTATAATACCATCCTAGCCAAATAAACAAAGAGGTGGACTCCAACTTATTATTAAAAATCTCTTCTTCAATATCATAATATGTATTTTAAAATTGTTGTGGATGAACTTTATTTTTTTCATTATATTATATTATTGTTAAAATCCATATTTAATGATCATTATTAAAATTATTGTGATGCTTCATATTGTTTTGTGTTAAAATGCAACAATTACTTGGACCTCCACCACCTTGTACCTTTTCCATTTAGCATCACTATCACTCACCAAATTAATACGCTATGAAGATAACCAAACATTCTAGAAATTGCAAATAGAAACTTCATCTAAAGGCGTTTAAAATTCAAGGTAGAATTCATTCATTCAAATTAGATTTACTAACATTTTGTTTTGGTACAGGTGTTGTGTCATGGGCTTCGAAGAAACAATGCATAGTAACTTTGCTTCAACAGAAGCAAAGTATGTCACAACTGCAAGTGCCACATGTCAAGTTGTTTGGATGCGGAGAATTTTAAAATACATGTCGCAGAACCAGCAAGAACCAACAACCATTTTCTGCGACAATAGTTCAACCATTGCGTTGCCAAATAATCATGTGTTTTACAAGAGAACCAAACACATCAACACAAGGTATCATTTCATAAGAGAATTGGTGAAGAATAAAGAAATTTGTTTAGAATTTTGCAGGTTTGAAGATCAACTTGCAAACATCTTTACAAAACCATTGGCAAGTGATACATTCTAGTATCTATGAATTATTTAGGAATGACAAGTTCTGCATAGTGAATTATGTCATGAACAGAGCAAGTTTCAACTCTGAAACATTTTGTAAAATTTTGTTTAAAGATCCCCATCTGCTCATAATTAAGGGGCGGTGTTGGAAATATTAATTAATCGCAGATCCATATTTGGTATGAGCCGAATCTGTCAGAGTCTGTAGCAGGTCAGTTCTTGTCAAACAGTCTGACAGAATGAAGAGTTCACGTCTCTCATATATAAAGCACTCGAATTAAATTTCTGAAGATAAGTTTCTAGGTAGATAGTTATTACAGTCTTTAATTTTAAGTTGGTAGCTTCACAGAGAAGCAATTTTAGTCTGTCTATATGAAGAAGAAGTAGATTGTAATTCGATATACAAACATAGAACACATACAAAAAAGAAAAAAATGAGGAGAAGAAGAAAAACTCTATGAAGAGTTCAAGAGCTCAAGCTCTGTGTTTTTGGAATGTGTTGAGAGCCGAAGCTTTGTAAAAGGTGGAACACATCCTTGTAAATTTCCAAGTTTGTATTTGCGGCAATAGTTCTTTGGTATGTCGCAAAATTTATCGATACTTTATGGTTGAATGCAAGTTTTATGCATATCTTCTCTAGATTTATTTGAGTAAATGTTGTTTACATTTGTCGTTTAGTGAAAGACACAAAGAACCCATATTTATTTTACTGTGTAAAAGTTTAAGCTTTCGCAGAGTGCTCGACACAAGTCTTCCTTAATATTTGGTTATATGATATTGTGAGCCAGTCATAATATAGTCGTGTGGTTTATCCCAAGTTAGCGTCGATGAAAGTGTTTTTCATATTATAAATCTTTAGACTAAGAAATATATTTTTATTAAGTTCGACTAAAAGTGGTCCAGTGCAAGTTGGAGTTGGTCGCAACAAAAAGTGTGTCGCAGTAAAATCCGGTCGAAGTTAAGTAGGTGTTCGTCGAGGTAAAAGTGTGTCAGGTGAAAATTCTGTAAAAAAGTGTCGTGACCAAAAAGTGGAAAGTTGAGTCCCGTTGCAGAGTAGTTTGTCGCAGTAAATCGCTGTTGTAGTAAAAGTCAATCGCAGTAAATCATGTTGCAAGTTATTGGTCGAAGTAAAAAACGGGGTTTCCAAGGTAGTGTGTGGAAGCTCCAAAAGTCAAAAGTAAAAGGAAAGGAAAATTATGACTGTGTGGTAACTCAAGTTAACCGTTGCAGCCGTCGTTCAAAATACTTCACTAGGTGGGTAAATTTCTAATGAGTTGGGTCCTTATGGAGTGATCATTAACATCAAACACAAGCTTGTTGCTGTAACAAATATAAAATAGAATATTAATTAGATTAGTTAATTATTATAGGAAAGGGTGTAACCCTTCACTCGACACTCTCAAAGCCTATAAAGGCGAGCCTCCTTGTAATTATCATCATCATCTAATATATTATTCATATTCCATTATTTAAAATGATAGTGGGATTCAACTACTAATAGACCAACCGGATTCGGTTGCTCTATTTGGTATCAGAGCGGATTCGCTCGTGTACTCTAAGCTCAAACTCGGCTCATCAATTCCTACTTGAGCTCGGACTCGGCTCATCAATCCTTGATTTCTTCCGCTGCTCCATTTCACCACCTACCACTTCATCCCAAGTGCTGCCTAAAAAAAACAAAGTCTTTCAGCCTGCTCGCCGCCTCCATCACCTCTGCTCTCTATTCCCCTGCTCCATCCTACATTTTCCGTGCACCTGCTCCATCCCCGTTTCCACTTCTTTCCACCTCACGTCACCGCTTCCACCCTTCTACTGCTGCATCATCCACCTGCTCCGTACTCTCCACCGGCTCCCTCCATCAACCGCCACTCTCCACCTACTGCTTCCATCTCCGCCTACTCTCTCCATCACCTCCACGCCCTTCATCACCCTCGCCCCCTGCCCTCCATCACCTCCGCTCTCCATCCTGGCCGCTTCCTGCTCTCCACCGAATCCCAATCACCCACGCGCTCATCTCCTCTATGACCTCCCTTCTACTTACCCATTTCACTCCCCCCAAGCAACCAGCTCCGCTTGCTACCAAGAAACCATCACCTCTACCAACTATGCCTGCTCCTCATTCACTCCAAGCTGCCAACCAGCCACGCTGTCCTCTATGCGTCCACCTGCTCTTTCACCCAGCGGCTCCATCCCCCCATCTGCGCACTCCCTCCCCCCACCGCTCGACTTCATCTGCGCGTCCTCCTCTCCACAGGTTCTTCCCGCGCCCGTTGCTCCTCTGCTTCCACCGCCGCTGCTCCACCTCCACTATCTGCAACCATAAAAAACCACGACCTGCAACCAAAATAAAAAACAATATATTATAACATAATATAATATAATATATTATTTGAATATATTGTAATATAATATATATTTTTTAAATATTATAATATTTGTTTCTTTGAAAAAAAACCTATATACAAAATATTATATAATTTATAAGAAATAAATAATAATAATATTAATTAATTAATTAATTAAGATATATTATTGTTCAAAATTTCATCTTAAAAAGCCAAAATAGCGTTCTACAAACATCCATGGCATCTTATAGTAAGAATGACGAATTCATAGATCTCTTTGAGGAAATCTTTAAGGACATAGATAAAATAAAGAAAACCATGGACAAAACATTTAAAGTAAATGTAGATGGAAGTGAAAATCACGTCGAAGAAGCCACCCAAGTTGATAAATAAAACGATGATCCGGACCAAGATTGTGATAAGAGACAAGCCGATGTTGCTAACAATAAAGATGATCAATGGTGCGACGAAAATGTCACATTCACAAACACACGAAGGACATATATCATCACAAAGACATAAAGAACATCAAGGGAAGCAACTATAATATCTATCAGACACAAGATAAGACCGGTGTTCTTATGAGCATTATAAGCACAAGGAGCCCGTTCAAGGGAACTGACACAAAATGTGTTGGGGATAACAACACGAAAATAGTTAAGGTCGTAATGTATGTTGAGCATGTTCAATTGACGATAAACATAGTTAAAAGAATGAATCACACAAGTAGAAAAAGCGTAAACAAAACTTCACCAAGTTCATACTTATTGCAAATACCAAGACATAATAATCAAAATGAGGCAAGGGTCGTAATCAAAATCGTACCTCTCAATTCATTAGTGCGACATGGAGTTAGAATAAAAGACGACATTAAGAAAATACTCAAGCTTTGAGTACAAAGCTCCTTTAAAGGAAGTGGCAATGTAACAAATATAAAATAGAATATTAATTAGATTAGTTAATTATTATAGGAAAGGGTGTAACCCTTCATTCGACACGCTCAAAGCCTATAAAGGCGAGCCTCCTTGTAATTATCATCACCATCTAATATATTATTCATATTCCATTATTTAGAATGATAGTCAGATTCGACTACTAACGGACCAACCGGATTCGGTTGCTCTAGTTGATCTAACTAACCAAAAGAGAATGGACAAGAATATGGCTAGAAAAATGTACATCATAAGAAAATGCCTAGACCTCAAACTGGGTTAGAACTCTACCCTAGCCAAGAGCTCCCATGACATTCCGCTCCACTCGTCATCAATGATGATTTAGATCAACCTACCATGTAACTGGGTCTCTTTCGACATGCTTCTACCCATTTTTTTTGTTATATTACCATTAATGGCCATTTTGTAAAATCTAAAGTGAATACTCTTGATCCAAATACTATAGAGTTGGTTTTATGCAATAAAGCTTCAATAGGATTATTGTCAAAGCCTCTTTGTGGCCATAGTTTTAATATTACAAAAGTATAAACATCTCTCAAACTTTTTTCTACACCTTGCTATTTTTTTTTTTCAATTGTAATTCCTAACTTTTCTGGTTAATAGAAAGCTCCCACTCTTTAAAAAAAAATTGAATGGATTTTCTCTTAAAGTAAGGATGATGACGTGAAACTCTCCTCAGCAGATAGTATCAACCTGTGTGAATGAATCATTCAAATCCTCTTCATTATATCTATGTTTAAATATATCTACTAGCGGCCTATGACGCCCACCATCTGAATCAAATTTGCATACATTGAGAGTGTTCTATGAAATTTAAAGTTTCTAATAGACGTCTTTTTCACCGAGTTCGGCATGAAGTGATTTCCTCGATCTTTGAGAGCTTTTCAAGAGGGTAACAAAAACTAAATGATTTCGCCATTAAATGTTTTTCCTCCATCTGCTTTTCAAGAGGGGAACTAAAACTAAAGGAATAACTTATCGACCTGACCATTTGCACCAATCCAACGCCCAGTAGAGCACCGCCACCGCCTAAATGGAGCCTTGGTCGTCCGATTGGTGCAAATGGTCGGGTCAATAGGTTATTCCAAAACTAAATGCTAGTAAATCTAATTCGAATGAATGAATTCTACCTTGAATTTTAAAGGTCTTTAGATGAAGTTTTTATTTGCAATTTCTAGAATGTTTGCATATCTTCATAGCATATTAACTTGGTGAGTGATAGTGATGCTAAATGGAAAAACAGATTTTTAATAATAAGTTAGAGTCCACCTCTTTGTTTATTTGGCTTGGATAGTATTTACACATTAAATTTAGAAAAATATAATATTTAAATACATTAAAAAGCCTTAAAACCAACACCATGCAATACAATGTAGAGAGAACTATGAGGAATATATAGAAGAAATAAATAGTCAATATTGGAAAGCTAAAATATATCATCTATTTAGTTAAGATAGAAAAGCATGCGTGGATAAAAAAAAAGTTAAAGAATTTGTTGTGGATAAGTTAATGTTTTTCAGCTTTTCTTTGAAGATGAGTGGGTGTCTACCTTAAAAGATTGGGTATTGTAAGCTTCCACACATGGTATAATCCAAAAAAATTAAGAATTTTTTTTTTTTAAGAAGTCAAATCAAAAGTAACCAAATATATTTTTTAGCTTTTTTCTACCTTTGAAGATGAGTGGGTGTCTACCCTAAAGGTTGGGTATTCTAAACTTCCACATGGTACAATCCAGAAACATTAAGAAAAAAAAATTTAAATAAGCCAAATTAAAAGGGACCAAGTTCATATTTTTGAGCTTTTTTCTACCTCTGAAAATGAGTGGGTGTCTACTATTCTAAACTTCCATGCAGTACAATCCAGAAATTAAAAAAAAAAAAAAAAAAAAACCAAACTAAAAGTAAAATTGATCACTGTTCATCTATTACTTTCTTATTAATCACCAATTAAACATCATTATTTTATTAATATTCACTTTAATCCTTATTCCTAAATTTTAATGCTTCAAACTCATAAAAACTTATACATAATACATAATGATCATCTTTTAAAGTTTTTGGGCAACTCACTATTGAAACCAGTTTAATCCACCTTAATTCTCAAAATATAAAATGATTATATCATAATAAAACTATGGAAAATGTATGCATGTTATAAGAAAAGTTATGAAAAAATATATGAGCATACGTTTTCTAAAATAAAATTATAAATTTTTGAGATCGTATAACTTAAATAACCTCTAAGTGTTCCAAATAAAACTATAACTAAATAAATTACCAGTTATCCTACTTAAAAACCATAAACCTTCACAGCTACCCATTGGAGAGAAACCAAATTAAAATTCAAACGAAGAGATCTAAAGTCCTTCCTGTCTCATTCTGAGGAAAACCGAATAAATTACCTGCTATCCTACTTCATAACCAAAAACATTCATGACCATTTAACAACACAAAAAGACCCATTGGACAAAAACCAAATTAAAATTCAAACGAAGAGTTTTGAAGGCCTTGCCATCTTAGGGTTGTTTATTAGTCGACATTTTGAAAAGAGTACATGGCATGTATTAAGAAATCCATTATAGTATATACAATATCATAGTAGTAACTTTATAATAAAAAATACATTAAATTTAGAACACTTGGAAGCAGAAGATGAGAATAACAAACAGATCATCAAATAGTATTTACATTACACCTTAATGTATGCATTATTATTCCCTTGTTTTTAGCAGCAGCCCCATATACATTTGTCACCGTCAGTTGAATATTTAAGATTTAGCTTCACAATTCATCACAAAAAGCTACGTCAATGAGAGATATTGTCAGTTCTTCTGGATCATCAAAACTAGGAATATCATGATAAGATTCTGTCACAAAGGGCAGTTTAGGCAGAGATTGGCAGGAGGGAAAGGAGGAAGGTAGTAGAGGCGAAGAACAAGCAGTTTTGGCCCCTGGCGTTGTGGTGTTTGCATCGACATGTAAGGAATTTGAGATTTTGGAGCAGAGTGGGTGAGGGATTGGCTTGTTGAACGATGGAGGACTTGCTGAGTTAGTAGACTCTAGGGAAGAGGAGGAGGCAGATGGAGCTCCAGTGGTTTCTTGTGTAGTATCTGTAGCTAAGACAGAGGGGATTCCAGTGAAATGTAGTACCATGGCATTGTAATTTGAGGTATATGTCCTCACCATCGTAGTAGGTACGCGCCAAGATGGTATTACACGCTTCTTCTTCACTCTAACCGCAGCTGCCCCACGGGCCACGAGACAAACTCGCTGCCCTTTCGACGCCGCCGCCGCCGGTAGCCCACTGGTGAATGCTAAGGAATGTTTGTGCAACGGGGAGGTATTTACAGCTGCCGACACTTTTTTAATGATAAAGCAGGAGCTCTGCGAAGCCGGAATATCCTCCAAGGTGGGAGAAGGGCCGAGCTTATCAAGAGGGCTATGAGGTGCAAGAAGGGATTCGTTCGTAGGTCCTCGGGACATGGGGTGATGGCTGAGGGGACAGGAAATTAGCCAGTGGAACAAGTTATATTAAATGGCTAGCAGTGGGTTGGTTAGCCGGAAAATTCCAAAAAAAATCCAGGAATGACTCTTTTCATGGATTCGGTTTACCTGCAGGGACCCACACCAGCTGGCTTAACCAGCATGAACATACATGCTGGATAAGCTCAGCCGTATGGGTATAGAATATGATAAAATGGGACAGGCTTGCCAATGCCATGCCTAGTAACTAGCATAGGCTACACTCTCAAACAAGTATTCTATCAAACCAATATTAAAATTTATGATGGGAGGTCTAAATTTGTAGACGTCAAATAGACGGTTTCAATATTTTCATGCCGATCATTGTTGACTTTTTAATTTTCATGATTGCCTTGCCTATCAAATACATTCCAGCAAACAAAAAACGTCCTGTAGACCATCAAATTCCATGCCTAGGTGTAGTTTTTTAGAAGCAGCCTACAACATCCTGGGCGAAATCTTCTAGCTGTAAATGGGGCTCAGTATAGTCACCCACTCTAGATTCGTATCCATTTACTGTCACGTCGTCAATCAATCGATAAGGAGGATCAACGTTGGATGTTGGGGTAGCGTAGTTAATGAAGGTTGGTGGGAACTCCATTGCACCAAACTGACTCTCGTGGATGCCCAAACTCGGATTCAGAGTTGGAATTTGACGGGCATTTTCTCGTCTTTAGGCATTTTTCCTGTCAAATAAGGGAAGAAAAATTGAGAGAACATTTTGTTAGATGGGTAAAGTTTTTAATAAAACTTTATTTTGACGTTCAACTATTTTTCCAAAACATCATTATGTTAAAGGAAGGCTCAGATTACCTATGGCTAAGGGACAGAAGGTTGAGTCTAAGCTGAATCTGGCTGGGACGGGCCAGGTGGCATTGGCGGAGGTTGATAGTTAATGTGTTATTAGTTAGCCTAATAAATATTAGGTATATCATTGAATGTAAGTAAATGTTGCAAAATAATGACCCGAGCTCTAGCAATAGCTCTTGATGTAAACCCTGGAGAAAATAGCTCGAGATTTGAACCAGGGATAGAGCACTTCATTCTCAGATTCCCATCGAAGCTAACGAAAGGCTATGAAAACATCCTCTTAAGCCATAGGACCAGTTCTCGACTGTGAGGCAAGGCAATAATCTTTGCAAGACGGAGCCTTTCACGGTTATGTAGCAGCTTCAGTACTAGAAAAGAATGATGTTGGGCCTATAAAGTAAACCCTCCACCATGGAAGAAGAGAACTAATGGAAGTCTCTGGGCGAAATTAGTGTCTTGTTGGGGTAGGAACTAGGAAGATTCGAGCTATCAAATTTCAACCATGTGGGTGGAGACTGGATGACGAGCATGGGTTAGTGGTTATATGAAATTTTATAGGAAGCTGCCATCCATATTTCAGAGTATTTCAGAGTTTAGGGGTTGTTGGCAGTGCATGAAATAGGAGGGAGCCGAGAGGAACAGTGGGGATGCTGGAGTGTGGAGGAACAAATAGAGATACAAGTCAAGGTTTTATCTCCATTTGGAATTTCATTGTATTTCCTGCATGTTTGAATTGTAGTTCTTTGATGCTTAAGGTAGAAAATTGAAAATTTTGGACCAAAGGCTTGGAAAAGGGTTCATTTTCCCTAGAAAGCATAGCAGGCCTAGCTTGGACATTCCTTCAATGACATTCCCCACTAAAAGTTCCTGGGCCTGAAAGTTCATGCTGGGCCTGAATGTCGTTCATGTTGGAGAAGGTTAAGATATTATTAAGTCTTTCTTCAATGATATTCTATAAAGATATTCTTAACTCTTGCTTCAATGATATTCTATACTAGGCCTGAAAGTTCATGCTGAAGAAGGCTAGAAGGTTAATATATTCTAAATGCATTGTTGAAGACATCTAAATTAAAGAAAAATGCATTACGCAATCCCTATTTACTACCACCTAAATTGAAAAAAATGCATTCCGCAACCCCTATTTACTACTACCTTAATAGAGGATCTACACTAATAATGGGTGCATTCATTATATGCATTATACTGAAATATTATCTAACACCATCGCAATTCAATGGTGTTTAGAATCGAAGTTTAAAATAGAGATTTATTACTAAAGGATACATTTAGAATAACTTTACTAAAGGTTTTAATTTTTAACATTTATGTCCAACAAGTTGATTGCCAAACCAAATCTTTAGTAGAAGTGGCAAGGGCATGACCAGGAGTGGGGAAAGTTCATGCATGAGCCTAGTGTAATGTATTAAGTCAACCCACCATACATGTTGTTACAATTACATGCTTGAGGTTGTAATTGATATATTTAAATCATTATGTTTTGAATATGCCCTATGTTATGAAAATTTATGTTTGGATTTACATTACGTGATAGTGCCTAAATTTAGATTACGTGATAGTACCTGTGTGTTAGCCAACATAGTGGCCGCCTTAACTTTAGTTGCCAAAAGCCCTAAATGACTCTTCAATGCCATCGATTTTCAGTTTAATTTATAGAAAATGGTTTTAATATTGTCGAATTGCTTTCAGCATGCACTATGCATGATTCATTAAAAATTTATTACATATTTCATGGAAAATATATTTAAACAAGACGAGTGAAGTTTCAAAGGTAAATGGAGAACACGGAGTCTTCACTTGTTGACCAATATCCTATCATGTTAGTTCATATTGTGGGTTTTAAAATTATCAAAAATTGAACCAATATATTGCAGGTATTGGGGGGCTGAGGCATTTAATGTGGGGGTGGGTAGGGTGGTTTATAAGGATTGAGGTATAAAAAGGGGTGGGGAGGAGGTTTTAAGTATTGGGAGGGGGTTTCAACAAAAAGAGTTTGGGTCAATATCTCTGTAAATTAAGGGCATTCTTTAATATCCCATGATCGTACGTGCTATGTGAGAGGTTCACTAAGTGAATTCCCCGTGATGGAGAAAAATATTCTCATATCATGATAAACATTTGTTTTGCACATATTACCAATTTGTAAATGGATGATCCACTAGAATGTTAAGTAATTGTTTGTGTCCGGTGATATGTGAGTTTCAAAGAATGACATAGAACAAAATGGAATGCTAAATTTAGAAGATTGAATTATGTGGATTGGTTTTTATTATAATAAGAAGTAATATAGAACATATAAGAATATGTGAGTTTCAAAGAATGACACAGAACAAAATGGAATGCTAAATTTAGAAGATTGAATTATGTGGACTGGTTTTTATTATAATAAGAAGTAATATAGAACACATAAAAATGACTTAATATGGTAATGGCTTTTAAATTAGTAATGTAAAATTGTTACATATGTTTAACTCTGATTGAGTATGGTGCTAATTGCATTTATTGGTTTCGACAAATTCTTTGTTTATATTTATATATATATCATATTTCCTATTTTTTTATTTATCTATGGATTTTTGTTGAGAGTTCAAGTAATTAACCAACTACTTGGTTTTGTGGAGATGTCTCTCTCTTAAACAAAGACTAAAATTTATAATTTAATATTAAAATAATAATAGTTTATTATTTATCCATTACTCATACCAGATAGTTATAGTTATCTATTTATGGTATAATATGTAAATATTGTTTATTAAACAAAAAACAAGAACTTATATAAAAAAACAAAAACAAAAATTGATATGAAACTAACCACTACTTAACCGAAGCTTACTTAAATCTTAATCAAGATGCATTTAAGCATAACAAGATACGAAATCCAAGTGGTAGATTGAGAATAGTTAAGTGAAGTGAGATGTTCTTATGCACAGAATGAAGTGCTTGCCCTTTAACAAAGAGTCTTACTTTTTGTCCATTGGGTTGGGCACATAAAGTTGGGAATTTAGTGAACTAGTTCAAGTTTGAATTTTAGCACATCCTTGTTTGGGGTTTTACATTAGAATCCCAAAGCATTTTCCTTAATAAAAAGATTTACTTTTATCCATTAAATGGGGTCATAGAGCTGTGGGAGTTACTACTGGTTCAAGTTTGATTTCGTTACATTCTTTTATGGGTTTTACATGAGAATATCAAAGCATGTTCTTTTCCCCAAAAAGCTTTACTTTTGTCATGAGCTTAAGGTCAGCCATGGGAATTTACAATATTTAGCCTAAGTTTGATTATCATGCAAATACTGTATGAAATTTTATATGAGAATCTCAAAGCAAGCCCTTTAATAAAGAGAATTTACTACACTTAACCCAAGTGGTCAGAGTGTAGCCAGAGTTTCCTACAATTAGCCCAAGTGGGATTAGAGTGCAGGAAGAGTTTACTACAATTATCCCAAGTTTTATTTTCATCCCAAATCCCAACACTAAAATGTTCTTACTGACAGGTATATATTTAGGAAAAAAGTTATTACTGACACGTACAAATTTAGGGAAAACATTCAGTGAAGGGGGATGTTCAAGCTCAAAAATTCAAACAAAAATAGTATGATAGGTAAGATTCCGATGAAATTCCAACACTGCTCAGATTTGTAACTCTCCTCTACTACCGCGCTACGAAACTCTGCGGAAGGAGGATTGAGCCCGAAAGTACGTTTTTCCCATTGTGAATCGGTCCAGGTATTTCACACTCTTTGGTATTCGATTTATTACTCGACAATATTACCATTTCCTTCCACTCCCACACATGAATCAACCATCCAACTCTGCATGAAATGTGGCACTATACTACAAATGCATGATCACAAGTCTAGAATTTTCCTTTGTTTACAGCTATCCATGCTTTAGTCTTGTTCTTCATTAGTCGACGAAATCCAGATTCAATATCCACCTTAAATCCTTAGTGGCAGACACAACATCTAACCCAAATCCTTGCACAACAACGAGTTCCTCATCGGAGGGAGAAGCAGGTGCCTATTGAAATGAGACGAGTAAAGTTGAATCACTTTCTGGTTCACTATACTCATCTCTTGCGGGAGTTAACTCCAGAGAAACATCCAGTGACAATTAGTGATCGAATTTGAAGGTAACAAATTGACAATTGAACCTATTTTACTACAAAATCCAATATTTTCTAATACTAAAATAGATAAAACCCTATCCCAACTGAATAAATATATCCAGTGACAATTGAACGATCTCACTTCAAAATCCAATGCAAAACAACATAGTACATAATGTAATGAATTACTAAGCCAAAATTGGTTCTCTACACCTCACAACATGATTTAAAATGAAAAATAAAGTGGTTAAAAGCAATATTAATGAAAATCCTTCACAAACTTTAAATGAATCTAATGCTTGAAGTGCACCAAGGCACACTAACCGAAAATCCAAAAATCATGATTTTGTGTTCCACTCTTTTTCACAAATTTGAGGGGTTAATTGGAGGGTCTAACGTCGTGTTGACATCCAGAAAATGCCCAGTTCAATAGTGGTGGTTCGCCCCCAATGTGAAGACTTAATTAGAGTCTACACCATTTAGAGCAAGGAACTCAATTAGAGTTTGCACTATTTAGAGCGGGGAACTCATTAGAATTTTGTTCTAGGAGTAGTCACTGTTTTTAATAAAATTGAAGATAATGTTATTAATCTACATGCCTGATGTAAATATATTCTATAATCCTAGCTCAGAGCATGTAATTAACAAGTGAACACAAGATTGCTTATACATACTCTGCACTTATTTCTAGAACAAAAAGCTATTCAAGAAATGAAGAAAGAAATGTAGATATCTCATGTGCAGTGACACATTCAGGAGGAAAGAAATCGCCTGGTGTCTTAGTACTATAATCTACCATTTCTTAATTCTCAATAATCTTTTTGGCTGGGTCTGGACTGCACTTTACTTTTAATCTGTAGGCTTTTTATTTATTTTTATTTGAACTCTTTTTGCTAGTTGGAAATGTTATATAAATAGGGATGGTTCCCCATAGCTGCAAGGAAAAATTTAAGGAAAATAACTTGGAGGAGGAGAAAAACTATTAGAGAGAATTAATCAGTGAAGATCCATTTAAGTTTTAGAGAACATACTGCATCCTTAAATAACTAATTGCTTGACACAATTTAAAAAAAATCAAGCAGTATAAATTTTCAAGTGAGTTAAGTATTACTAATTACACCAATTCTAAACTATATTTGGAACCCCAGTTTGAGATAGATGCATATTACTACCCCTACAACGCATTAGACCCCATTCTACAGACAGAAGTAAGAATCTCGAAGACAACCTATATCCATTAAAAATTTAATGATGTGGTATTGCTCAAAATGCTTAACTAGCTACAGTATGACATATAACAAATATACAAAATTACCAAAAGCATAGGTTGTAGATGAATTATATTCATTTCTGACCAATGTGTCCCCATCAGCATACCAAGCAGACTCATCATCTTTCTGAAACTCCCTTGCACTGCATCAATATACTCTTGCGATCAGAACACATAAATATGCTCGATATGTTTACACAAGCTAAAATTATGGTCAGAAAATTGTTAAGATAAGATTAAATCTGTTATATTTCGTCTTCCTCTCCCAATTAAACCTAAATAAATACTCCATGGGCTAAAATAGAGTTGAAAATATTTGAAAAATGTTAGATCTTCTCCAAACAAGTTAAGGTATCCAGATTCCAAAGACATGCTAAGAGTTTCAAATTCTCATAGTCAATACTATACATCAAATATAGTTAGAGTGCACACAATTTGTTCAAATTTGTTGGGAACCTCAAAGAAATTAGTTTTAATAAAAAACCTCACGGGATAGGGTCTATTTCTACTTGGAATTTTAATGTTATAAATTACATATATGAAGTAGACCCTACATCATCTGTATTTCCAGAATTTCCAAAATTTCTAGGTTGTTTGTTTTGGCAAATGTAGGGTCTATTTCTGCTTGGAATTTTAATCTTATAAATTACAGATATCGGAAGTAGGGTTGTTTCTGCTTGGATTTTTTTATCTTTCCATTTCTTTGTAGAAAGATTCAAATAAACACTCAGTGTAATGAACATGTAGATCTATACTAACACCTGTTTCAGAAACCATATATGAACAAGTGTCCACCATCTTTTTTTTACTATTGTGTTGTTAGTAGGTTAAAAAACAATCGATGCTAATGAATTGCCTCTATTTAGCTAACAAGACTGGAAATCCAATCATTTTGAGCTGCGAAATTTATCGCTATACAAGACATTATGTACCAGTGCGCAGTTCAACTGCACATACTTGACTAGTGCAATACAAGACTTTGGCTCTCCACAAAGTTAATTTCTACAACATTTTGCTAAATACCAACAATCCCATGGAATAAGGCTTTGCATTGCATTTTGCTGAAATATGATACAATTCTATGATGCTCGACATTCTAATTACCCGGGGGGGTGGGGGGGGAATAAAAATGGAAGGCATGAAAAATAGACCTGTTACAAGGGCTGAGATGAAGGAATACCAGAGCCTGTATCAAAGGGAAGCACAGGCCTAAATAATTTGAAAAATCCGTGGAAGTGATCCACTTTATTTCTTATGAAAATATGTTCAACTAAATGCATGAATCTATGGACAGTTGCCTAAAGGCTATAATGTTTTACTGAGTACTCCAACACCTACTGGATTGGCCCAACAATTTCTTTGATTTTGAGACCATTTTTGTAAATTTTGAATGGTGGCACAGTACTCACACTCTCTGACTTTTCCAAATAGAGATTCTCTTCGACATCCACCTTCACATTCATAGAACACAACAAATGCACAAAGCCAAATTAGGTCATGATCAAGATAGAAACAAGATAAGCTCAACATGATTGCATATATTTAATAGGGATATTGAGCTATGATACCTTGAGAAAATTTATAGATGGACGTCTTTTACAAAGCTGATCAATGGAGATATCTGCTTGCATCTTTCACTGGATCTTGTGCTGGAGTGGACTACTGCAAGACCTGATTAATGGACCCAAAAATCTTGTAAATTAATTAAACGATGTATCTTCTACGCTCTAGTACATTTTCATGATCAAAGTAGGACTAATAAAAGAAAGAATGCAATGAACTATTACCAGGTGCAGTAATTTCTTTTCTAAATTGATCATTGCTAGAAACCACCTCAAATTCCCCTCCAAACTTCATGTTATTAATTTCTTATCCATGAGACCTCTTCATTGCCACTTGCACATCAAAAATAGCTCGAGCTACTTCGACATCCCCTAATATTTCTCTCCTCAAAGCTTCATAATCATTTAAATCTTCCTCCCATCGTTCAAGAAGTTAACAATAAATATTTAAGTAGTCATGATCAACAGTGAATTCTTTTAAGACAAATATATGGCATTGGAGTCTCATAATTATTGTTAGACTGATTATTCATACATATGTCATTTAATTTATTATATCTTCTTGACAGTGCATCTTCTTGGAATTGAGAAAACTTAACTTGCAAACTGTAGTCTTGGAATTTTCTTTTTTCAATAGAGATCTTTACTGTAATCATGTTTCTGCATAGACTAGATTTCTCACGTGTTTGCATATTATATGTAGGAATTAGCACAAAATGGGCAAGCGAGGAAAATGGGAGGCCATCATGGATCTTGAGGTACAAGACCTCAAAGAGAAGGTCACATTTTCTAGTAAAGACTTAGTTTGGACTGAAATATATCGAGAAAACCAAAGTATCGATCATGTTTCTTTAGTCCCTTCACGTAGAGTTGCTGATTTTATTAGAGGGGAGGAAGCAAACCTTGATGCTCCATGTACTTTCCTATTCCGCTAAAACAAACAACTTGGAGAAAATAATAGTGCTTCCTTACTATATGAATTGTAAGTATTTTGAGAGTCCATTCTCTACATAATAGCCTTCATGTTGCATTTATCATTCATAGTTTTTAATAATGTTTCAAAACTCCTTGTGTAGTTATCAATGTTCATATGGCCCAAATGACAAAAGAAGAGAGCATTTAGCTAAACAAAATACTTCACAAAAGAGGGGCTACCAATGCCACTTCATTGTAAAAGTTATGGTTCAAAGTCCTCATATAGCAATATTGACTTACAATATGTATGAGCATGAAGATGAACAAGCATGGCCATGTCATGGAAAAATGGACACTTCAAGTGAGGCGATGACATTGCATAAGCCAAAGCTAACAAAGGACATCGTTTCCTATGTGGAGAGTTGTTACCTTTTGGGAGTGTCCATTGATTCAGCATATAAAATGCACATCGACAAGCATGTTGACATGGATCTAATAGTTCGAGATAGAGATTTATTCCTATATAGGAAAGATATTCTAAACATATATAGTCGTTTGATGAAGGGTAAATACCAACTCCACCAAAAGGATGAAATGGGCGTCAACTTATGGTATCAAAAGCGACCGAAAGATTTCTTTTTTTACCAAAACCCCAATGGTCTAGGTGTTCCTTTCATAATGGGAATTCAAACAAAATGGATGTTGGATACCATGGTCAAGATATCCCACAAAAACATAATAGCCATGGATTCCATGTTTAGTACAAATGTCATGTCCCCTCCCCTCATCTCTTTGATGGAGAGGATGCATCTACGCACTGCTCTACTCTAATGTCACTGGGGATCTAACCCCATGAACATAAACAGAAATGCATTGAAATAAAACATACATATGTAGATGCATAATGCAATAATATACAATAGAAGAAAATACATTTCAACACATTCAATATGTTCATAATAATTCATTAAACAAATACATTGCAGGATTTAATATAGAAAATACAAGAGATCACTTATCTTGTAAATGAGTTGTCTTGCAACTAGCTATGTCGTTGCAACATTCCACCCAACCATAGGTCAGTTGTGCTCATCAATCTTTCAGCACAACTACCACCCCCGAGTTGGGCATGATTTCCACAAGGAACTAGGGAACAACAGGCTCACACATATCCAAAACCACAACAAGGTTCAGCGAAGCCAATCTACAGTTGGGTTTATCAGGCTGCCAAGGCAGTGGAAAGGTAGAATTGCTAAGCTAGTGAGCTCAACCATAGAGCTATGGACACCTGCACAAGATCTATATAGATTGGCCTTCCACAATACCTAAACACTCAACACAAGGAAGTATTCCCTTCACTGCTACACAGTCCCTGAGTCCATACCTTCCCATCCTGTGCTCTTCAGGGTGTGCATAGAAGGTTAACCAACCCCTATTGATATTTTTGTGAGGTTCCACTCTTCACTAGGTTTACCAAGCCAATTATGGGCCTCTTCCACTCCTAAGTATTTCAAACCAAAACAAGGGTGCACACAACAACACAATACAAATGCTAGGTATGAAGGAAAATCTTTTGCAACAAAAAATTGATCGGTAAATCGGGAAATCAACCCTTGGGAGATTAATTCGATTACAGAAACGTTTTTGGGCACTACAGGAGCAAAAACGACCTCCCTAAACCCCCAATTGTGAATCTCTTCTTCCCATTCACTCAACAATACAAAACCGGGTTTCCAGGCATGGAGAAAATGAGGAAAATATAGGAAATCACAAGGGAAAATTCCCCAGTTGCTCCAGCTGCATGAAGAAGAGAAATGCATGTGTGAAGAATGGAATGGGCAGCAATTTCTGGGTGATAACTTGCCCCATAAGCAAAAAATTGTTTTCCAAAAATTATGGCTTTTCCCAATACCAACTTGATTGCCATACTCTTCCATTTTTAAGGCATTAACTACCTCAACCAACTTTTGGAAGAAATAAATGCTTGGGTGCATAAGACAAAAAAGGTAGTTGACAGTTTTGTGGGTACTCCTATTGACGTTTGGATCAACACTATTGGCTCAAAGGTTTGAATAACCCCCCCCTCCCCCTATTCCTTGTGAAATCATGACCTTGTATCTTTGTTGCATTGACATAGATAGTTGTGTGTATTTTTATTAAATTGCATTTTTACATGATTTCTCATTTTATACTGTGCCTGGATAGCATGATAACCATATGCATCGATTTTAACTGTCGATACATAAAATTCTAAATTGATGGCAGGGCCTTGGCCTTTAGCTCCACACCATGATTTAATAATGGTATTTACATCATATACAATTTTAATGCAATTTGGGGCCAAAATTGAGATATTACGACAAATAAATATGGAGTAAGTTGAATGTCAATAATTTAATATGCATATTTTAATTGTAGCCATTCAATATGATCGATGACTTGAATTTGACAATACATGTTCTTTGAATATGGCAGTATCAACTTTACACACTCATGGCATTTGATGAACAACAAAGCGGAGTTCTTGTAGCATGGGTTGTGGCAGAACGAAATACATCAGCTGATATTGTATTATGGTTGGAGAAGCTCATGCAACAGTGCTGCCAAATCTATCCTAATTGGAAAGTCAATGTTTTCATGGTTGATGATGCATTGGCTGAAATTTCTGGTTTGAGGCAACTTGAATATTATTATGCTGCAATATATCTTGCATTTATTCTAAGAATCTCACATTTAAATGCATTTAATATGGCAGGAGGATCACAGGGTGTGAAGTGATCTTGTGTGTCTGGCATGTACGGAGGGTGCGGAAAAAATGTGAACAATTTGGTTTGCAATAAAGAAACAACAAATGATATGTTCAATGACTTAGGATTTATCATGAAACAAAGTTCCAATGATGATGTGGATGATGCAATCCATGGATTTTTTTAGCAAATTTGCAAACGAAAAGAAGTTCTTAGAATACTTTCAAAAGAATTGGGTTGCTAAGGACAAGTTTCGTAAGTGCATAAACTCTCCTTGTTTTTTGTCTTTCATAAAGATGATATACCTACACTAACTTGGTTCTTTACATTTAGGGATGTGGGTGAAAGGATGTCGATATTTCCCTCATGCCAATCAAGAGACTAACAATGTCGTTGAGTCATATCATTGTTACCTAAAGACCAAATTTCTATGTGATCAAAGGAAGAAGTGTGCTCGTAGGATGGACCAGTTGCTGCACATGCTCTTAACAAGTGTTAAACCTTTTTATAGGTTTAAGGCAATTTTGAAAAAGGAAGGATACTTGAAAAATTATAAGAAAGAGAAGCAATTTGAATCATCTGTGGAAAAGGCTAGAAGAATACTAGACGATGATTGTTTCCCTCATGAGAGAACACCTCAAGATTATTGGGTGAGGAGTCAAAGTATTCACAATAAGGAATACCTTGTCAATTAGTATCGTGCATATTTTATAGTGTGTGAATGACCATGGTCTGTTCATGGGAATATTTGCAAACATGCCATAAAGATCAATTGGTTATATTTCAACTCAAGAAATTCAAAACCATTATGTTATCAGGATGCAATGGCTAAAACATTCAATGAGCCTCCTGACATAAGTATAGAGCCCCACAGCCATAGTGTATATGTCAACACTGATCTTGTGGCCATCGATAGTGTTGACGTAGATGCGCAAGAACTTCATTTCACTAGAGAGGAGTTGTTTAGATACTTGCAGTTGATTCAAAATAGCCCCCCTACCACATTGACCAAGATGATACAGTTGACCGATATGGTGAAAAAAATGTTGGAAGAATCCAACAAGAAACACCTTATGGATTTTGAATTCACAGTTGGGGTGGATGCTCTTGATACGTCTTTGAAGAGGAAGAAGAGTTTCTTAAGACCTAAAAATAAACAAAGAAGACAAAAACAACACAATGGAATGGAAATTGATTTGAATGTCCCTGCATTGGAAGAAGAACCATTTCAGTTTCATTACCTCAACAAACGAGGACGTCCTCCAACAAAGAAAGCACTATCTATGGTCCTAGGTTAGTTTCAAAGATCAATGAGAGTAATGGGTTTAGATTAGTGTATTTAGGAATCACCATTATTTATCATGTGATGTCTTTATATTTGCAGAGGTGCAACGCTCCATAATGGTGGCAACAATCGAAGGCCATGGGGAAATGCAAGGGCATCCAAACTTTACTACCATGCCAGGTACATTTCAGTGGACTTTCCACATGTTTTGAAAGCAATTTCTTTGAAATAACATATGTCTCATATATGTTTGTTGTGATCATGTTTGAAGAGGTTCAACAATCCACTCCCTTGGTGTCAAATCAAATCCATAAGGAGATGTAACATTCCCAACCGCTTCACAAGTCTCCAATTAGTGATCTGCAAGGTTTGCAAAATGCTATGCTTTCAACACCATTTCCAATACATTGATTTTTTTGCAAGACTAGGTTACTGTTTTTTTTTCCATCTTTTAAATTGTATGTCAATTACCCTTTATTTAGGCATCACCATTCTTTAACATGTGATGTGTCGATGTGTGTAGAGGCACAACACTCCTTTTTCATGGTGCCAATACAAGGCCATGGGGAAATGCAAGGGCATCCAAACTTTCCTGCCATGCGAGGTACATTTTAGTGGACTTTTCATATGTTATGAAAGCAATTTATTCGAAATAACATATGTTTCATATCTGTTTGTTGTGTTCATGTTTGCAAATGTTCAACAATCCACTCCCCTGGTGTCAACTCAAAGCTATAGGGAGATGCAACATGCCCAACTGCTTCACAAGTCTCCAATTAGTGATCTACAAGGTTTTCAAAATGCTATGCTTTTGACACCATTGCCAACACATTGATTTTTTTGCAAGACTGGGGTACTATTTTTTTTTCCATATTTTGAACTCTATGTCAATTACCCTTTATTTAAGCATCACCATTCTTTAACATGTGATGTGTTGATGTGTGCAGAGGTGCAACACTCCTTTTTTCATTGCTCCAATCCAAGGAAATGGGGAAATGCAAGGGCATCCAACGTTTCTTACTATTCCAGGTAGGTTTGATGAAACTCTCATATTGGTGTAATCAATTTTGCATACCGATCTTCCTTTACATGCCAATACTATCTATAGTGACAATTCTCCAATTGGATATCTACAAGTTTTGGAAAATGCTATGTTTTGAACTCTTTGTCAAATACCCTTTATGCATTGTTTTTCTTTAACATGTGGTGTGTTGATGTGTGTAGATTTGCAACACTCCCCATTCTTGCCGCCAATCCAAGGACATGGGGATATGCAAGTCCATCCTCCTATTGAACATGCTTGGTTGATTGAAAAAGCTCACTTTGCAAAGAGGAAGCAAAGCATATCTACAAATGCAATGCCACATGCTAACATAAAGTGGAAGAATTTGAGTGCTGGTATCACTTGAGAATGGCAGCACCAAAGGTAACTTTAACTAATTGGTGTGCACTGAAATTTTGTACAAATATTGGCAACATTGACAAGTTTGTTCTATTCTTCAGTGCTTTAGAAGGGAGACAAACATTGATAATGTCACTTGTATTCATGTAATGTAATATCCATGTGATATGAGAATAGTTGAATCCCCTGCAGGCTCTTTGGTTGGCTATTTCAAATAAGGTTCCTACTTGGTATTTTTTGCAGGGATGCAATAGAGTCAGTCTAGGGTTCTGTATACTGTGAGAAATACTGAGGATATTGTCCCACATTTTTTCAGACAATGATCCTTTTCTTCTCATCTTTTGAAAGAAGTAGAGGCTATAACTGGTTCAACATACATGGAAAGAGGATACAATGGAAGCTAGTCTTAAGGAGTGATTTTTAAAGAGAAAGTTGAAAGCCTTTGAAGCTCTTGATAAAGGGATTATTGAAGGGGAGGGAGAAAAAGAAGAGTAGATTCTCATGTAGAAATAATAGATCAATGCTATGGGAAATGATGCTAAGAAGAAGCACATGAAATAGATCTTGCTACTAAGAATTCTCACAAGCATACACAGGAAAAATAGAGAGAAAAAAAGAGATTGAATCACATGAATGAAGAGATGAATATTGGTGTGTATCCTTCCATTAAGTAATGATGAATTATAGTGTACATAAATAGTACATCCCTCACAGGAAAATTGAGTTGTATGGAGACAACTCATAAAGCTCAAAAAGGATGACTTACCAAAATATAACAAACCCCCATAGGTGGCTAAAGCACTTCCCAAATCTATCAAGGACCTCACAAATTGGAAAA
Source organism: Pseudotsuga menziesii (assembly GCA_001517045.1). Taxonomy (NCBI): domain Eukaryota; kingdom Viridiplantae; phylum Streptophyta; class Pinopsida; order Pinales; family Pinaceae; genus Pseudotsuga; species Pseudotsuga menziesii. The sequence continues at coordinate 698,429 of LPNX010157530.1, forward strand.
AGCATGACTGAGTTGTCAAGGAGATGGAAAAAACATGCTAATCCTAGAAAATGGAGGAAAATTCATGAAGAATGGGTTGGCAACAAAAGCACCCAGTTTCCCAGTTCGAGTAGCTTTACCTTATGCATAGAAAAGAAGGAAAAGTAGAATAAAGCATAATCTACTGTAAAGTGTTGTATACTAATTCTGGATGGTCAAAAGGTGGTCAATATCAACCCAGAATTAGAAACAAATCATTCCTAGGATATAGATGGCATGTATTGATTTTAAGGTGCAAGTGGATGCCAACTAATTAAGCTAATGGGTGAATAATTAATCAAATAATGTTTAATTATTTTATCCTAAGTTATGAGTGGGTTTAATATATTCCAACACCCCCTATAAGTATGACTTTATGATGGTATGACAAAAAATATGGATGCATATGGATGCATATAGGGCCCAGCAACAAGGCTATAGTCACCCTTTAAAAATTATTATGTCTAGAAAAGTGAGGAAAGAGGCAAAACCACATGGGGAAAATACTCCCTCAAGATAGGACAAGGCACACAATTTGAAATATGTCTTCAACACATCCTTATCTTCACTTAAATGAGCTAAATGAAATGCTTTTGGATGGAAGACTTGTTGAAGAAATCATGAACTCCATGATCATGGGCTAGAGTGTAGAACCTGCAAGAAAGAAGAGGAGAGACTCCTTGTATCTCATCATCTGATGAAGTAGGAGCATTATTTGAATGCTTCTTGCTGATGTCAAACTCTGATCTGCAAGCATAATCTGAAATGGAAAAGATATATGTGCATACTCCTTTCCAAAGAGTACAAAAATTAAGACAATTTATTTCACACCCAATTCCCTGAATAGCTGCAAAATTGTGATGTGAATCACATGTCAATCTTCCAATATGATGTAGTACCTTTCAAGATCTGATATGAGGATGATAAAACTTTGATATATCAGAAACATTAACATATGGAACAACAAAGACAAAGGCTTTAATGTCTCCATGAGGATATAGGGCTACACCAGGAAAATTATGAGCAACTAGGGAAAATGATAGGTGTAAAAATATGAATGATGGATGGGAATAAGATTTGAACCATAAGTGTTTAGAATAGATCCAAACATGTTTAATATCAGTCCAAATATGGCTAAGGTCATGGATAACCATCCACTGAAAGATAGGAAAGACTTCAAACCAAGTAAGATAAATATCACTGCATAGGAGGCCAATGAGGAATCAACTAGTGAACTTGGGATTTGTATAGTCTTAGGATTATTTAGAGGTATGGTAGATGGTATGGATGGTGGTATGATATGTGTATCAACCTGCAAATATGCTTCTAAATTAAAATCCAAAGGATCACATATAAGCATATCAGTAGACTCATGGGAATACACTGGTAATGAATCCTCTTTATGAAAGGAGGAAAGAATGACATGTTCACAATCTTCAAGGAGGTCCTGAGTATTGATGCCAAGAACAAAGGAGGATATGCTAAAGCACATGCTATCAAGTAAGGTAAGTGGTATGACACAAATAAGGCTCGATTTGGCTAAGCAAACATCCTGAAAATCACCAGGTTGCGCACCATCAATGAGAGAGGTATGCACAAAGTGTGAAGGATCTGGCACATAGATCCTAGAATATAAGATAGGAGATTTAGAGAAAATGAATGGGTGATAGGATTATCATCAATATCAATAGAAGCTCCATATGTTACTTGTTTTTCGTCAATAGTATCACAAGAAGAAAAATCACCTTCAAGAGACACAGAAAAATATGGCTCTTCAATATTTGCTTCTTCATTGAAGGAGGAAGCATTCGAATCAAGGAGTGTAGAAGAAACATGAATTGTATGAGAAAATTATTCATCATAATCAACTTCATCAGAGAATGTAGAGGCCAAGAAATCTTGAGAGAGAGAACAAGAGGAGATGATGGGTTCGCTCCATGCATTAGAGAGAATTTGAGGTCAAAAATGAGCCTCCTAAGAGATGTACTACAAAAATATAAGATATATTAAAATATTATGAGTTAGGGGTTTTATGGGGTAGGTATATATGACAACTCACCTCCTACACTACTTTTTATGCACAATATAAATAACCATAGTTGAGTTACTTTTTTAAATTGACTATAAATAAAATTAATAAAATAACTCTACAATGATGTGACTAAGATTCATTGTAAATTCTCAAAAATTTATTGTCCTTTAGCATTTATTTGTCTTGAACTTGTAAATAAAATTAAAAAAAAAATGAATTTAATTTATATGCATAACTAACATATTTTTTTTCATATAAATAACATTCATGAATTTAATTTATTTTAAAAGTACAAGATATATATATATATATATATATATATTAGTTTGACATAATGATATTAAATACAATTGAGTCAATATATAATTTAAAATTAAAAAACATGAAAATGACAATATATTATTTTATAACAAATTGTGAAAAGACATTTTTATGAATTATGAGTACTTTACTTGAAAATGACAATAATATTATTTTATGAGAAAATGAATTGTGAGTACTTTACTTGAAAATGACAATAATATTATTTTATGAGAAAATGAATTGTGAGTACTTTACTTGAAAATAACAATAATATTATTTTATGAAAAAGTGTGAAATGACTTTTATCATGAGTACTTTACTTTATGACTTAAAATTACTTGTACCACTACCTTGGTTAACTATGGGTTTTCATCCATCATAGAAAATGTGACAAATAAACATTTTTAACTCATGCAATGCCACCTCAACCATGGGGAATGATGTCATCTACTAGAATGTAATTGGTTGGTTTTTATAGTACATTTTGGTCCTTTTGAGGCCCATTTTTGACCTCAAATTCTCTCTAATGCTTCATCTTCTATTTCCTGCAAACCAAAAGCTTTGTCCAAATTATTCCAAAGCTCAAATGGATACTCAGCAGAATCTATGAGATGATGTATATTTGGAGACATTCCCAAACACATTAAGGCAATTAAGGCAATTAATCTTCTCTTCATAAGACTTAGGTTCACTCAATGCACCAATGGAGACATCAAAGAGACATTGCCTCTTCAAGTATGTGTTCATCTTTGGCTTCCAATCAACATAGTTGAAAGGAGATAGTAGAGGAAATTTTGAATCCATATAGAAGTTGTTGATATGATCTAGGAGATACTCTCTGCAACCTGCAAAACAAACTAGGAGAAAATCTTGTAAGATAGACAAGCTCTTCTTCAAATAGGGATAGGAGACTGGATGCGCTCCTCAACTCTGTAGAACTTGATCAACCTTGCTGCTTTGATACCATGTAGAGGATTGCAAGGTTGTGCTACTTGTATCTCTGATACCATGTAGAAATAATATATCGATGCTATGAGCAATGATGCTAAGAAGAAGCACATGAAATAGATCTTGCTACTAAGAATTCTCACAAGTATACACAGGAAAAATTGAGAGAAGAAAAGAGATTGAATCACATGAATGAAGAGATGAATATTGGTGTGTATCCTTCCATTGAATAATGATGAATAATAGTGTACATAAATAGTACATCCCTCATAGGAAAATCGAGTTGTATGGAGACAACTCATAAAGCTAAAAAATGATGACTTATCAAAATATAGCAAACCCCCAAAGGTGGCTAAAGCACTTCCCAAATCTACCAAGCACCTCACAAGTTGTCAAGGAGATGGAAAAAACATCCCAATCCTAGAAAATGGAGGAAAACTCATGAAGGATGGGGCATCCAGTTTCCTAGTTTGACCAGCTTTACCTTATCCATAGAAAAGCATGAAAAGCATAATAAAGCAGATCTGTTGTATACTAATTCTGGATGGTCAGAAGGTGGTCGAGATCAACCTAGAATTAGAAAAAATCATTTCTAGGATATAGATGGAATGTATTGACTTTAAGGTGCAAGTGGATGCCAACTAATTAAGCTAGTGGGTGAATAATTAATCAAATAATGATTAACTATTTTATCCTAAGTTATGAGCGGGTTTAATATATTCCAACTGCTCATGGCAGTGAGGATTTATGCAATGTACCTTTTAGAGATTCATGTTGATCTCCCATCTAGTGCACTGAATTGGTTTCCATGCTTAATCAATTGCACAGTTTCTACTAAGTTCATCTTTTTGGTAGTTTTGACTGTTTCACTTTGGTAAAAGGACTCACATATTATTTTTTTATGAAGCTATGTGGTGTGTGGTGTGTGGTATTGGACATCGACAATGAAATTTTGAAGAGACGGTGATGGGAAATGAATCTCTTGATGAAAGGATTATCCAAGGAGAAACAAAACAAGAAGAGGAGATGCTAAAGGAATTGAGTATTGTTGCTGGATGCATTACAGAGATGCCTATGGATTGTTGTACAAAATTGTCTTCCTTGTTTATTCAATTGCATGTTCTCTAGTGTGGTCATTCTACCTCATCTTCCTGGCATAGATGGCTTTGAGGTTTCTTTGATATGTTGTTAGACATTGATAATTTCCATGTAATAGAAAGAGCTTATGGCGAATCTGGTCAGTCAAGTCCTTTCTGACTCGGTTTTCTCATGTTTTATGTCTCTTAGCTCTGTTAACTTCTGTGTATACTATATAGTGCAAACTATCATTCTTATCTTTTGAAAAATTCTATTCTGATCCCTTCATTTAAGTTATTTTGAATATTGTGAGAGATATCCTCTCATATTCTCAGATATTTGGATATGTTGTATTCTAAATTCTAACTGCAAGATTGACTATGTTCAATTATTTTAGATGTTCCTAATTCCTTTCAATAATTAGACCTTGGACCGAGTATGCCACCCCTGACTTTTATTTTATCCTTACCTGGTGAAAGAAACCAGTCTTGTCTTTATGGATAATACATTGGTGGATACTGTTATTTTCATACTGTTGTAGGATTTATGTAAAACAAGTCTCAAGGCTCAAGAGTGCAAATAAACTAGTTCAGAACCATTAGCTGTTTATATTTCAGAGATTATGTTCAATGTGACCATCTGCAGATTTCTTTACAACAATGGTATCCAAGTACATTGCAAAGTGTCTAGCTTTGAGACTCTGTCAAAATTCTTCTCTAGTAGCATCTCATGACTATTGCTTTTATGATGGGTACTTCCATGAATTTTTTGTGGGACTTTGAGTAAATTTATTTGTACTCTCACCAACAATATTGACCAAATTTGTTGATTGTACATGGATTGGAGTTTCAAAATAACCAATGTTCCATATTTTGTACATAATAGCATTAATGGTCAATAGAATTAAATGGAGAGCTTTGAGATTTCTTCCAAACCATTCTTTAGAATCATCATAAAGCACTGAAATGAAAATTCCCTTTTATGGAATGGTCATTTTCCAAATAATTGGCCATTGCTTCTAAACTATAAAAAAATAAAATAAAAGAAACCAAATACTTCAAACTCAAATTCAGTGTCATAAAACATAACATAAGTCCATTTTCCAAATAATTGGTAATTGCTTATAAACTGTCCTGTAAAAATAAACTAAAAGAAACCAACTACTTCAAACTCAAACTCAAATTCAGTGTTATAAAACATAACAGAAGTAGTACTTCAAACTCAAATTCAGTGTTATAAAACATAACAGAAGTAGTATAGAATTTGTTTTTGAGTCTAGACAATATGTGAATTGGGTCATTTTATTTTAATAAATGTGAGTTTTGTGTTGTTTAAATCATGCTTCTGAATTCACAAATGCTAGGTGGGTTCCATGAAATCCAATCCATAACACCTACTCACTCTGGGATAGGCTTATCCTGGAAGAATCTTATCCTTGTATACTTGGTAATGGCGAGGTGGGTTCCATGAAATCTGAGCCATAATACCCACTCACTCTATGATGACTTATCCTGGAAGAATCTTATCCTCAAAAGAGTTCCCATAACGGTTTCTGCTTTCAAGTTCTGACTAACATACTACCATTTTTTATTGATGATCCACCTGCTACTTCTCCAGTATTTATATTGTTTTTGCACTCTTTATGATAAATAGTAAGAAACTTTTTATATTCATCATGTATCCTCTGAAAATGGGAGTACTCACTCATTAGCTTTACTTTTCTATGACAATTCAATTGAAGTATAATCCATCTTAGGCTTCAATATCCTCCCTCACTATATCCAAAGAGATACGTTTTTCAAAGAACATATCCGTCCATGAAACATGCTAGTTAGGCCTCATTTTATCTAATCCTTACATGGTATCCATCTGTTTACAGTACAAGTTTTGATTTTCCTATTTCTGATTTAATTTAAATACTGTTGGATGTTTTCTATTTCTTCATAATGTACATTTTTCTTGTTTCTTCTCAATTTCCTAATTTTTAATTTCCTTTAAAATTAGGTTAGCCAAGATATTTTGTGCATCCCAAGCCACTAAACAATTTGTGAGTAATAGAGAAAAGACGTAGACTGGAAGAGTAGGGCTAAGAGGATACATCCACCTTGATAATGTAAAACATAAATAAACACTTCTAGCTAAAAATTCATTTATCCATGATTAAGAGAAATTTCGAAAGGTTGAGCTCCCAACATGATGATAACTCAAATATTTAAATTAGTATCATGTGAGTGTTCCATACCTATTTTCCATCACAAATGGTTATATCTATCTTTTATTTGATTATATAGTTAATTTTGGTGTTGCATCGACATGTTCTCTTTACCACGGAAAATAGTTAAAACTAGATTTTCATCATCTTTTGTTCTTTTCTTTGTTCAAGGTATCTTAAATTTCTTTGTCTTTTTTATTTACGTACTGCAATCTTTCTTATGATAAGTTTTGATGGATGCAGTATTTTTATGTGTATTTGTACTTCCTCAAGATCATATCAAGAGACAAATGTTTCTTAAGAGATTTTTGCCAGAATTATATGCGCACAAAGCTCTCATTCTCCTCTAATAGCTCATAGATTCTGGCAACCATATAACAATGTCTTAAAAAAAAATTTGAGCTCACAAAAAATGCAAGAGCAACATTATTTGGAATGTTATAATAAACCATATAACAATGTCTTAAAAAATATTTGAGCTCACAAAAAATGCAAGAGCAACATTATTTGGAATGTTATAATATTTAACGATCCCCCAACAAGGAGAATGCTTTGCTACAAATAAGACAAGATGGTCTAACAATATTTCTAAAAGAAAACACTTGGTATTAACAAAACAGATACAAGTACTAACACATCCATGAATAAAACAATGAACATTATTTTATTTTATTTCTAGAGTCTAGGCAGACCCTATAGCAATGCTATTGCAATGTATGTGTAACATCTCGGTTTTAACCCCGTTTGCAATAAAAATGTATATGATGTATATATTGTAATTAATCGTGGTGTGGAGCTAAAGGCAAAAGCCCCACCATCGATTTAATGTTTTATGTTTCGGCGATTAAAATCATTGCCTATGGTATATCGTGCTATCCGACACATTATAATTTTTGGCATTATGTAAATATGCATTTTAATAAAAATACCCACAACCAGCTATGTCTATGCAACATTAAAAGAGATGGGGGCATGATTTTCCAAAGGAATAGGGAGGGAAATTATTTAAACCTTTGGGCCAATGGGGAAAAGCCAAATGTCAAAAGGGAGAACCCATCAAACCCTCAACTACCCATTTTGCCTTTTTCTCCAATCATTAAATTTTGCCAGTGAGTCAGTTATTGCATGGAGTGGGAAGAGTTTGGGCACAAATTCAAATTCGGCAGAGGACCCAGTTTTAGAAAAACGTGTTCTGACTTCCTTGGCAAGAAAAATGCCCAAAAACGAATGCCATACACCCACGTTTTCCATTTTTACCTCACCATTCTCCTTCATGTTGGTTTCTTTCATGCAGCTGAAGATTCCTGTGTGTTAATCCTTCATGTTTTTGCTCATTTTCCTTATCTTGCATGCCCAGAAAATCCGTTTTGGTGTTGTTCAGCAAGTTGACAAGGAGTATTTTCGTTTTGGGAGTTTATGGCAGTCGTTTTGGCTCCCGTAATGCCATAAACGTCCTCAGAATTCGTAGTCAAAGAAGATTCAAGTTTTTGGGTTTGGTAGAGATCGCTTTTGCATGGAGATCCCCATAGTCATTTTTTAAAATTGATTTGCTGAGTTGGGTTTTTGTAGAGGTCGATTTTACCTCTGTGGAGCAATAGAACGGGTCCGAAATCATTTTCCTCACCCTGGTATTTTTTCCCCATATGAAATTCGTTTTTGGTTGCCCACGTGTTGTAAATTGCCAGGAAATGCATTTTTGTTGTTATGGGCGTTTTGTTTTGGTATAAACTGTTATGCACCCTACTTTGGGTCTGAACCAGTTAGGAGTGGAAGAGGTAAATTGCTTGATAAACCTAGTGCATGAGGATCCTCACTGAGGGATCTTGAGGGCTCATTATTCCTTACTGCACATCCTGAATAGCACTTGAAGGGAAGGCCTAGCCTGAGGGACTGTACAATAGAGAAGGGGATGATTCCTTGTGTTGGGTGTGTATTTGTTGGGAAATCCAAGTCAAATGTTGTGTAGGTGTCCATAGCTCTATGGTTGAGCTCACTAGCTTAGCAACAAGCCTTTCCATTCTTGGCAGTCTAATTAACCCAAACATAGCTTTGGCTTGATTGAGTTTTGACATATCTTTGGCTATGTGTGAGCCTACTTAGTTTCATTTTCCTTGGGGAATCATGCTCAACTCAGGGGTGGCAGTGATGCTCATAGATTGCTGAGCACACTAGCCTATGGTTGAGTGGAACGTTGCATAGCTGGTTGACAAGAGCTTCATTCAAAGATAGGTATTCTTGTGTAATTACCCATGCAACTGTATTGTTTATGTGAATTATGATGAACATGTTAAAATGTGTTGAATGCTTGAATTAAACGTAATTTGCTTCCGCTGAATGTTAATTCTTTATGCATCTGTGTATCTTGAGTTCAATGTATTTTATTTTAAGTTTATGAAGCTAGTTCCTGGATTGATAGCAGCAATAGTCCCGTCCTCTCTCGGCTAGAGGGGTGGGGCTAGAGAGGTGGGGACGTGACAATATGGCATTGTAATGATCACATTGCCAAACCTAGAAGGTGAAGAGGAAAACAAACATAACATAAGCTTTGACAGATCTCTACATTACATTGCATTATATTCATGCATAACCTCAGTCTACATATTGAACTCGAGCCAGGTACCTTGATTATATTCGTCTAAGGCTTAAGCTCTTGAGAGATTCATTAATTTCGGTTTTAATTAACTTGCGAAATGAAGGTATCTTAGAAGGGTATTTGTTAATAACATGAATTGAATCTCTATTAATACTGCTTCTGCACTCTGATGAAATTTTAGAATATATGTAAAGTTCTATCTCCAAAATTTTAGAATATATGTAAAGTTCTATCTCCAGGAGCCTATAACCTATTGCTAAATCACCTTGTTAATGTTGCGCTACAATGAGATTCAAGAAAAAATCGCCAATGCAAATTTAATCGGTAAAGAGAGCAAATCTTGTTGGACTTCGTATTTAAGCAAAATATAATAAAAATATTTTTATTTATAACTTCCAACAGATTGATGATATTTTTAGACTTTTTAGTTTCCTTGCCATTTAAGGATATGGATACGGGTAAAGTTCTATTATCCTTTTACACTATGTTTTTCTTTGAAAAACAGTTGCTTCTGCTTCTTTCCATGCTGTCTAACTAATGATCAGCAATTGCTCTGCTAAAAAGGCTATTATGTTTTTTTGTTGGTATAAAAATTTACTTCCCGAACAATAATTAATCAAAATAATAAACAATAACAATTGTTAAGTTGATTACATAAAACTAAAAAAATCTTCAAATTTCTTTATAGTTTGTATTTTGGAGATGATAGTGTAAACATTAAAATATTTATTATAATGCTTAAATTAATAAAAAACAATTTCTCTTAATAAAAGAATAATTTCATAAATATCAAAAGCATTTAAAGTTGAATGCAACCCATTAAGCTTTAATAATGCTTTTGCTATAAATATTAATAATTATAATCATGCTTTATTAAAATAATTTAAAAATACATTAAAACCAAATATCTAATAGCACAATATCATTTCCTTTTACCTATTTAATCCAACCTCTAATTTCAATTTAAAATTCATAAAAGCTTATTTGTATTAAGTTGCAATATAGTCTTTAAGATGTAGACAATATACTTGTTTGCAAATTAGAATACTGATAAGTATAATCATGCTCTATAAGAGCAATTTTGAAATATAATTTTGATATATATATATATATTTTTTGAAACATAGAAACTTTAATGTATTTACTTAATTTTTTTCTAAATTATTTTTTATATACATTACTATTTCTAAAAAGATTAATGATATTAATATTTAAAAAAATACTTTTATTTATATAGAAACTTTAATATGATGTAAAATTTTAAATTAAATAATAATAATTATTTTAAAAATAAATAAATAAATGATATTTTTATTTAGAACAGAAAAGCATCCTTTTCTAAATCTAAATCAGTTTAAAAATTTATATAAAATAATAATTATAACTACAATTAATTATTTTGAAAAATGAAATAAGTTGTTCAAAGATGAAATAAAATAGTTGTTATAACGAATTATTGAAAGGTTCAACTAGAATTGAGGTTATTATCTATAAATAAATAATTTTATTGAGAATTAAATTAAATGGTGTAAGAATCAATGAGTTGCTCATTAAAATATTTGCAACTTGATGCTTTCTACCAAAGTTACTATAACATTAAAACGTTCCGATTTCCGAGCTGTGTGGCTGGCGCCCATTCTTTTCCCATATCAGAGCGTTATTAAAAAAACCTTAACGATACTACTTTGTTGACAAATTTTATTTTAATTTCCGAGCTGTGTGGCTGGCGCCCATTCTTTTCCCATATCAGACCCTACTTATGTTGTTAACTTTATAACATAATAAGACTATGTAATCTTGAGTGTTAATAATGTGGATATAGTGATGTTCTTTTGGTTATACTCAATCTATATAACCAATATTGGAATCTTGTTTTTTTTATAGGTAGGGTTTTAACTAGTGTTTTTATTTTGCTTCACTTAAAGTTTAACATGAATATTTATTTGTCTTTTTAGCTTACTCATGAAGAATTTAATAAACAAGTTTACACTATTTAACTACTAATATTTTTCTCTAACTCATGTTTTGAATAAAAAACTAAATTACTAAAACATTTCACCTAACCCATACATGAGTTAATCCCTCTTTTCCCAATTTACAATTGATATCTCTTTTATTAAAACAAACAGTCAATAAACATAAACTTTGCAATCTTAGAGCAAGGTGTAACTATATAATAAATTGCAATACTCACATTTAATTCATAAATTACAGTATCAAACAAGCTCAAACATAACAACTGTAAAGATAATGGAAAATATGGTCATTCCATAAGTGGAAAAGTAAATAACGGCTCACTAACTAGACATAGAGAAAATGATTATGAAGAGCTCTGATTCATTTCTTTTTGAGTTTGTTTTTTTTTTCAAGCAAAAAAAACCCGTCCTTGTTATTCATGGAGAATCAAAGGGCATTTGTACAGTCAGCTGCTTCAAACGGGGCATTTACATGACTACCCATCCGGAGTTCCCAATCACGAGGAAAGGCACATATAACCAAAAATAATATCCCATCAGAAAACTGTCTCATCATGTGATGGAGACTGTCCAATAAATCACATCAACCGAGAGCCAATCAGACTCTGATCAATGTTCTAAAGAGATGCACTTTAATTTGCAAAAAGTCAGCTACATGGAAGGGGAAAAAAAAACCCTTCAGAAACTCAAAGTATTCAATATCCCACAAAGAGAGACAACGCCCTCTAAAACAAGCTCAAAAGAGCTGAAAAAGTCTTTTGTGACCAGGTGATTCTCAATATATTCCATAAAACAACCTTTCCCTTGGAGAAAAGAGAGCGCCTTTTTAGAAAGACGGTCAGCTGTCTTGTTGTGCTCTCGATAGATGTGAGAGAAGGACAGATCCTGAAAGCTAGTGGCTAGCTTTTTAGTCTCCCTACACCAATGAAAAAGTGCAGGTGGGGAGAGAACAGTCGATCCCTTAGCCCAATTGATGATTATCTGAGAATCACCATAAACGTGGGCTAGGGGGATCCCCATCATATGGGAGATGTGCAAGAGAGCCCAGAGATTGAGCAACTTCGCTTTGGTATTTGTGCCATATCCAACCCCCAAAGCGAACTCCAAGAAGTGTGAGTCGTTGAGAAAAATGCATAGGCCTGCACCAGCAATCATGTTATTGGACGCACCATCAATAAAACCACATGGAAAATACTTGACTAGAGGATTCCCAATAAGTCTGCATCGACCTTTTTTGGCAACAGTCCCAAGAAAAGGATCCTGAACAGTCGGCAGTATTTGCTGGATGATGCCATGTATATTCCTTTTTTTCCCTTCGAAAACCGCCAGATTTCGAGCTTTCCATACAGTCCACATCATATTGTAAGGGAGCAAAAAGAGAGGAGAGCTCTTAGGAAACTTGCCAACCCAGTATTTTATAATATCAGCTGAAGAAGCATCTGTAAAGCAATCTGGAATATTGAAAAAGTCACAAATAAAAACTGTCACTGTTTTCCAAACCGAACAGTAAGAGAAGAGATGATCTACAGTTTCCTCATTTGACCAACAGAGGGAACATATGCCAGGTCCCGAGAACCCCCTTCACTGCAAGTTATCCCAAGTGAGAATACTATTATGAAGTAATAGCCAAATGAAGCAAGATATCTTGCTAGGAAAGGCCTTATGCCAAATAGGAATACATTCAATCGCAGAGGTCGGGCAAGAAGAGGAATGAAAGATACAATCATAGGCATCTTTAACAGTAATAGAATCCCTTCTATTATTATAAGTCCAAACGAGTTTATCAGCACTGTTTGTTAAGCGTATGCCTGCTCCAGAGAGACCAAATATAAAATCATTCCAGATCAACTCGAAGGAGCCACCCAGATCAAGTTCATCAGCAGTGTACCAGTAATGTTGCGCATTTGGCATGAGGTTGCGAGCCTGAGATAGCGAGGATATATTTAAATCTTCCAAGTACGATCTCAGATCTTCCTGGAGAGCAAAAGTGGTAGCCGATCCCACTATCGGATCAATCCCAAAAATTATGTTTTCGCCATTACCTACCTGCCATGCCAAGTGCTTACCCATCCAGGGTATCACCTGAAGGAAACCCCTCCAAAAAAGAGAGACATTACGAGGATTGAATGATTTCTGCCTCAGCCAATCAATAACTGTCATACCTTTTAAATATTTAGCTTGAAGGACCTGGAACCATAACCCTTTGGAGTGAATAGCTCTCCAAAAAACATTAAGACGCAGAGCTTGATTAAACCAGGTGATATTTTTAATTCCCCAACCTCCAAAAACTTTGGGCTGAGAAAGGTCAATCCAGTTTGATAGATGAAATTTGAATGTAATGTCAGAGGATCCCCAAAGAAAGTTGAACATAGAACTCCTGAGTTTTTGAAGGATGGTACTAGGAAGAGGTGCTAAGCCCATCCAATAGACCGGAATGCTAGAAAGAACAGCATTGACCAGAACTAGTCTCCCTCCAAGTGACAGGTATTTATAAGCCCAGTGATTGATCCTCTTTTCAAATTTTTGAAGAAGCTAGTACCAGTCAGCCACTCTGTAACTCAGCGGCTTCAAATGATAGCCCAAGTAAGATATACCAGACTGTAAAGGAAGCATCTTATAGGGCAGAGCATCCCTGAAATCATTGAGACTGACATCATTAAAATTGTGATATAGCAGGAAAGATTTGTTAGAGTTAATCCTCATACCTGAAGCTTTACAAAAAGAGTCAAGTAGGACCTCAAAAGCCAACCAATCCTGGAGGGTACCAGTGCCCATGAGAATAACATCATCCACAAAGAGGAGGTGGGATAGAGCAAGGGAGGGTGAGAGCTTGATACCCCGAATGAGACCACTATCCCTGGCATCCTTAATGAGCAGGATGAGACCCTCTATGACCAAGATGAAGAGGAGGGGAGATAAAGGACAGCCTTGCCGGATACCCCGAGAGGCAGAAAAGAAACTGGAAGGAGTCCCATTTACCAACACTGCGAAGTTTGCACTGGAAACACAGCTCATAATCCAGTTAACAGTGAGGAGGGGAACACCAATTTGGATTAAAATAAGCCTGATATAAGTCCAGTCGACACGGTCAAAAGCCTTGGTAAGGTCCAGCTTGAGAACGAAAGAACAGGAGTTCTTAATTTTGACTGAGTGAAGGACATCCTGAACAATTCCAATAGGATCAGTAATTTATCTGTCTTTGAGAAAGCCAAATTGCTCTCGAGAAATTCCATGATCAAGAAAGGGCTTGAGCCGACTAGCAATAACTTTGGCAATGAGCTTGTAAAGAAGATTACATAAAGAGATAGGCTGGAAGTCAGCAAATGATCAAGGCTTATCCTTTTTCGGAATAAGAGCAATAAAAGTGGAGTTCAGGGATGGGGGAATGTACCCAGAAATCCTATTCGAATCCACCATCTGAACTAGTGTGGGGCCTAAAAGGTTAAAAAAGTGTAAATAAAATTCCACCGGCCGCCCATCTGGACCCGGGTTGCGATCTTTTTTGAAGGACTTAAGGGAGAGCTCAATCTCCTTCAGTGTGACTTGGGAGGTGAGACATGTCGACTGCTCAGAGGGGATCAGCCTAGGGAAGAGAGAGATCACTTTGAGTTGTTGGTCCAGACAGGTAAGCCCATCATCCTTAAAGATATACTCAAAGTAAGATTTACCAAGATCCTTTAAAGGGCCCTCATCAACAATGATATTACCCTCTTCATCTTCTAGTGACCAAATCATGTTTTGGGTCCTTCTGCCAGAGGCAATCGTGTGAAAGAATTTAATGTTGGAGTCACCTTGTAAAGCCCACTTAAGTCTACTCTTAAGCTGCCAGGAGAGCTGATAATGATCTAGGATACACTGTCTTTCAGCTTTAAGACATAATAGATACGCAGTTTGAACCTCTGAAAGGATACCATTGGCCAAAATGGATTCAATGGCTCTGTCCAGGTCCTGTGAGATCGAGACAAGACTTGCAGAGTTGACCTTAAACCAACACTTAGATTCAGTTTTGAGATTCCGCAGAGTCTAGCAGAGATCCTCAATGTCAGAAAAGGAGTTTACATTTGAGTTGAGGGACCACCAGTTGAGGAACCAGTCGATGAACTTGGGGTTCTCCAGCCACGAGCGATTGAACTTGAAGGGGTAATTGAAGGGGCCTTTAGGAGAGTTCCATTCGAAGAGAATAGGGTAGTGGTCAGAGATAAGGGAGCATTTAGTCCAGGTTTTGTAGGCCCTGAGGGGGGGAAGCAGATCATTGGAGATAAGGAACCGGTCAAGACGTTTACAAATTCCCTCCTCTCCAGCACATCCATTACGCCAAGTAGGGCCAATCGAAGGAGGGGCAACATCCACTAGGCCAGCATAATCAAAGAGGGCTAGGAAGTGTTCTGAGTGGTGGTCCAGTGAGGCCTTACTTCCCCAAATCTCCGAGGGATGGAGGGTGAGATTGAGATCTCCTGCCAGCACAAGATTTGGAAGATTAAGAAGACCACCGTGAAGGGCCTTATCCTAGAATAATACCTTGTCCTTGTAGGGGCCATAGACATTCAAAATGTGGATGGGGTTAGGAAGGCCATGGAAAGAGGCATGGAGTAAAATACCTGCAAAGGTGTGAAAAGCCCTACATTTAACCTTAAGGGGATTCCAGGCAGAGAGGAGACCCCCCGAGAGACCCCGGGCGCTGGTGGCACAGTATTCTCATGAGGGAAGAATTTTCGAGAAAGCAAACAGGGCAGGCACATCACTGCACATAGTTTCCTGTAGTAAGATGAGGTTCGGCTTGATGGAGTTAAGAAGTGCACGGAGACCGAGGGATTTAGGCCTGCCTCCAAGGCCACGAATGTTGAGGGACAGAATAAGCATCAGGTCATGTCCTGAGGGGGTGAACTCACTCTAAGACCCCGAGTAGAAAGACTAGTGATAGTATCCATTAACCGTTCTGAAAGTGGAATGTACGAAGGAGAACCCGAAGAAAGGATTTGAGGCTCCCTTTTCCCCTTGGGCTTTCTAATAGTAATGTTGGCGAACCTGATAGAGTTAAGGGGGAGGATGGAGGGGGAGCTAGGTGTAGAGGCTGTAAATATGGAGAGGGATTTTTTGAGTGATGGGTCCGAGAAGGAGGGGGATGAGGTGGGACTATGGTGGGGGATGGCGGCGATAGTAGGTGGGGCCAATGAGATAGTGTTAGGAGGTGAAGGACTCGAAAGGGGGGGTCGAGAAGAGAGGGGAGGAAAGTCCACCAAGGAGTCAAGGGCCAGCGAGTCCGAAGGAAAGTGTTCAGCATGGAGGACTTGTGAGCCTGTCATAACTGCAGAGCTGGCCAAAGGAGTACCCGGGGAGGGAGGGACCTGAGCAAGGATGCCAGGGGACAGTGGAGCAGATACTTTTTTGTTTGTTTGTTGCATCTTTTTAAACAATTTTCATAGCTCTTTTGTTTGAATGGAAAAAACGGACAATGTTATTATTTTAATTGGGGCCGTTGGAGTTTTTCGCTGAGAAATAATCATGATGCCACTGACAAATTCATGAATGTATACAAGTGTACGACCAATGCTTCAAACACATTTACACAATTATAAATTTAATGGCAATTCAATTTACAAATGCAATGACATTTGANATGTTTTACAGAAGGGTTCCATGCCTATAAACGGGAATTCCTACTTCAATCTGATGGACTTGAGAGGCGTGTGGGTGAAATCAGCCGGCTTTCTTGCTTGGAACT